>JASGXE010016677.1:0-10575 GCA_030068105.1 Sinentomon sp. SZTP_YWyxl
TGGCATGGCAGATGGAAGAAAATTTTACAGTGGCGATTTTAATCCATCTCGAAAAAATGAAAAAAAAACACGTTATTTCTTCTGAGATCAGCTTGAAAATGTTCCCGTCAGGAGAGTTCTATAGTCAAGGTGCGTTTTGCAAAAAATACATGAAAAGTTCGGGGTCACAGCATTATCGAAAAAAGGGAGCCGGCAAACAGGAGTCATTGGAAATGGCCAGGCGAAATAATCGAGCGCATTTCTTGAAACACCCTTTTGGCCTTTTCATTTCTCAATACTGCAGTCTTGTGCATTCTCACAACATGCGAGCAAAAGAGAGCGGCCATTCATGCATCTCTATCGGCCAAAAGGCTTCATTCTGCTTTCCTGCTTGGGTGAGAATGGGCAGTCGCTGGAGAGCGGTGTTCTGTTGTCCCAACACCCATGCCAACACTGTGTTGTGCTGCAATTGCTGTGGTAGACAAATCTTGAAATGCCCACCCGGGGATTGTTTTTCGTGCTGCTTTGCATCCAGAACACAGGCATAGGCTGTGCCAGGTGAGGAGTGTGAGGTGAGGTAGGAGAGTGATACAATCTGCTGTTCCCGGAGACAAAATGGAAAACGTCTCCGTCGCTTGGACTGGCAATCAGAATCACGCTTTTCTCCGATCGCAGCAACCCCAGCAGCAATGAGGCGTGCATGGCGAGCATGTTCATAGATGCAAAGAATGAGATGTTTTTTTGTTGATTGCTGAATTTAAAATGCCTCTCTTCCAGCAGAATGATCTTGATTGAAGATTTTGATTATTTGTTCTCAAATGTGCGGGAATGTTGAAACAAATCATTTACACGTTGAAGGGACATTCTCCACACTTTCCTTTTTCCAGACAGGGGAGACACTTTCTCCCTTGTCTCCCCTGACGCCACACCACTGCGCTTAGCCCTAGACGGAAGGGCATTTCAGCTGTTGAAACAAACACTAAAGGTACCTACCTACAGTCGCACCTTTATGAAATTACCACTGTGAGAAAAATAGTTCGCACAAACAATGTGTTTCAAAAAACTTTGATTGTGTGCTGTTTTTTGGCATCGTGGTGGCATTCTGAACCAAAATGTAGAGTGACTTTTTGTCGTCCGATGATGCGCAGTGACAGTCCAGAAAGAATCTTTTGCAGTCACTGCACATATTTGACATTTGCTTTGTTTTGTAATGTGTTTTAAAGTTGGTTTTTAGTGTCTCCCAAATTATGTCATAAATTATAGTGTATGATCCCATGTTTTTTTTTTTCGGTGAGTCATCAGAAGACAAACAGCCACTCTACATTTTTTGTTTAGAATACTGCCACAATGTCGAAAAACACAATACAGTCAACGTTTTTTGAGACATCCTGAACAAAAATCAATTTTTGATCGATGAATGCATTTGCCTGAAGGACCCTCACTGTGCTTCCCTCTGAGTCAGTTTCACCCTGTCCCTTTTTTCCTGCAAAAAAATTGGACTCACATTGCGTTTTGGTTGGCCAGACATGGCTTGCACCTATTCGTGAGCCCATCAAACAGCATGGCTAATTACCTTTTCTTATCACATCTGCCAAGCAGAACAGCAAACTGATGCAGGAAAAATACCAACAGGCAAAAGGGCACAACTGATTTCCCAGATTCAAGCCCAGTTCGCAAGGCACAGCGTTCCATCTCAAGCTCAATTGAGCTTCTATTGTCTAGAACATCTGCTACACCAATGCTCTATTGTTGAGTGCCCACATATTTCTCGTATGATTTTGATCATCTTTTGGCCCTCGTATGGACATTGTGGTTCCCTTTCTGCTCCGACTTTGCCATTTTCAGTCATAAATGGAGGCAGTATTCCGTGGGCCATTTTCCCAAACGTCAGTGTGCTGAATTCAGTTGAGATGTGCGGCCGTATTCCCCATTGAAACTCACCCTCAGGTTCAACTCAAGGACCAATTCAACAGACAGATGCATCTTTCAATTGCAACAATGGAAAAGGAATCCTGAGAGTGAGTTGCAATGGGGAATATCAAAGGTTCTCTAGGTTTGTCAAAGCATGTAGTAATTATGCATGACTACAACACTAGGTCTCGGGAGAAACAATTAATCCCAATTCAGGAAAGTGTGAGAACTTCTTACGGCAAGTATTCATTTCCTGTGGTCGCCACAAATTTTTGGAGCACGATACCCATGGCAATTAGGTCTGCTCCAACCTTGGGTCGTTTTAAGAGGCTTTTAAAATTACATCTGCTAGGCAAATAATTAGGTAGGTAGTGTCTCCTCGTGAGTAGTGTTTCCTCGTGGGATAGCTGTGGATGTTGAGATCTAAAGTTGATACATTTTCTCAAATTGTGAAATTGAGATTTTGATACCTATGTTGATTGACTGATCCAAAAGCAGCTTACTTGGGTTTCCCGCATCTTCATCGCCTTGGTAGGTCATTTGGGAGTCATTCCGACTCCTATAGTTTCATCACTTGTTTATCAGGATTTATCGTTATTCCATTTTATTTTATTTATTTATTTAATTTATTTTTTCTTCTCTTGTTTTTGAGTATCTTGAGTATCGTAAGATTGTTTGTAGTGTGAAACATCTTTGGCCAGGTTGAGTGATTGCTATTCGTTTTCTCTGCTTTAAGCTAATCCATCTCTTTTTTCCTATTTTCCATGCTTTTCTCACCGTGCGATGCGGTTGACATCCGCACTTTCTTTCTAGGTGATTACACTATCATGGCAATCATAAAATGCCTGTGCTTTAACGTTCTGCATCTCTGACTTTGAACTAAAATGGACAATTTGTGCAAGTGAAAATTCTGCGAACTTTAATCAACTGTCAGCTTTCAACAATGTTCTACCTTCCCATCATTAACACAACGGCTTGGTGATGTGCCCACCTGGTTTTGGAGGATGTGGTGTCGACCGTATTGTGCGGTGAGTTGTGCATGTCCGTATCTCCTTGTTATATGGAGTACCCATCTTGTATTGCATGGATGGTGATGTGCATTGTTCAATTTACACATGTCTGTTTTCACTGTAAAAATTCGACGTAACTAAATCTACCAATTATTGTAAATTTGCAACAAAAACAAATATGGAATGAAGGGCCTCTGAATTGTTGTGTAAAATAAAAATAAAATAGAAAAAAAAATATGGCCGGTGGTCTTGCCCCACTCACCCCTTGGTTTTGTTATATTGATAGGGTGGGGTAAGCCGGGGAAAGGAAGAAAAATACACTCCCCATGTTACGAACTACTTACAACAGACACCCCACTTCCATAACAGAATTATCCACTTACCTCTGGAAAGGTTTGCAGGTAGACCATGTCGCCCGCATCACAATTGGCCTGTTCGTCAAATCGATGCAGCATAAATTCCAGGATCATCTTGCTGATTTTGCTGAGAACAGGTGGATAAGTTTCACCACCCGTTTCATGGGCCTCATTCTGTTGGGCTGAGACTTCTAACTTGCACCTCGCCTTGAGATTCTTCCACAGAGACTGGAGTTGACAAACCTTCCGTTTTGTTACTCCTTGGGTGGCATTGTAGATTGCTTGGACTTTAATCCATGCCTCCTGCTTTTTGGCCAACATATGTCCAGTGTAGGATTTTGACTCGACTAATGAAAGATGTGGCTGGATCGCATTGAGCAGTTGATGTTTCTCATAAAGGCTGAAATTTGCTCGGCCCTGCCTTCGTTTGATGATCCGACGCCGAAGTTTCTCACTGCCTAAAAAACGAATTGTTACTCTTTGAATGCACAGTGGAAATTATTCGTTCCGTCGAAGGCATCTCATCAGGTCTTTTCAGGTGGTGAAAAGTGAAGTTTGGAATTGGGGCTGATGTAAGATTTGTCAAAACCCAGTTGGCAGTCAAATGCCATCATGAATGCTTTGCAGATTTTATGAGGACCATGCCCCAATATCAATAGCTGTCTACAATCGAATCAGACGATGTATGGAAGGGCGGAGGTAGAATGATGACGATCCATGGAAAAGTGGAGGATCATTGTGATGAAGAGGAAACAGTGGCTGCAGTTCAAGCAATTGTGAGCAGAGGGAAAACCACAGACCGACTAGTTAGGAGGGAGAAAAGGCGATCTGGCATCTCCCATGGCCAGATTTTCAACAGGAACCATTGCAGCTGAGAAGCCCTGATTCTTGATGGGTGCCAAAGGTGTTGCTGCCAAAATACATCATCCAGAGGCAAATTCTGTCGAATTTCACCTGCGCAGAGCGACCGGTAATAAAACCTGTTAACCCGAAAAATAAATCCAGCAGAAAGAATGGCTACAAGATGCAACAAACCACAATCCAATTTGGGTTGAGCAGGCGCCAAGGTGATGGCAACAACATTTTGGGTGGTGCAGGTGTGATCTTTGCAAATTTCTTGGAAAAGAAAGATATTCATAGTTAAAAATGAGCCTACTAACAGTTTTTATGAAAACTCCGAGTTGGACACTCAGAAAAAGGACCACGCAAATTTCTCCACTCTGCTTTGCTCAATCATCGACAATGCTGCTACTCCTCCTTCAAGGGGTATCAGAGTAGTTCTGTGTGAATTTCACAGGGGAGTCCATTCACGGCCACTCAACAACCGTGCCCTTACCTTTTATACTTTCTCGTCACGCAAACGGAATCTACGAAACACGTTGAATACACCATGGGAGATTGTTGGGGTTCAATAAAACATCTAGAATGAGCAGTTCAAAGTTGGTTACAAAGCAACGATGCTCCGTTTCATGGCAAAGGGTTTTCTAGATGCCATCACCACAACAAAGAGATTGCCAAAATTGCCCTGAGCAATGTTATGGATGCGTGGAGAAATAACTTTGAAAACCAGGTTGGAGAAAAATGAGGTTTTTCGGGAAGTATTTGACAAATCTTTGTGAGCGACAAGGACTGCCAAAGACCAACCTTCAACTGGAAACTCACGCAGGAAAGCCAATCGTGGCTCAGTATTCTGTGGCATTTTTGTGGTTTTAGAAAGTTCATTGTCAAGATTTCTGGCAAGGATACTTGCATTTACGTACTGACAAATGCTCTTGGATTTTTGTTGTTCTAAAAATGGGTACTCTTAACAAATGAGGGCAGAGTCGCTTACTCGCCCAGGCTACTGACCAAAAATGTTTGGCATATTTTGTCTTGCACCATGGATAGAACTTTCAATGATTGATGCCAATACCTTTTAATGAACAATTGAAAAAGAAGAAAAAATGCATTTAGGCACCATTCCATTGAAAAAATGCATCAAAAACAAATCAGCATTCGAAATGAGGGGTTAGTGCTAAGTCAGAACGAAACACCTTACTCAAAGAAAGTGGTCCCTCTGCAAAAAAGCCAGAATGCGTGGCTCATGCAAATAAACACAATAATAAGTGGTATGGTTGATCAAATTTTCCTGAAATTTTTGCTTCGTTTCTGTCAAACATGATTCTCAAATTTGACATGACTGCCTTAACCTTTATCTCGTCTATGATGCCATATGGCATCACGAAAACATAGCCGAATCTCGTCTCGCCATTGTGTTAAAAATGGTCTTTTTTTTTTTTTTTGAATGTCACCCCACTTTGACATCTTGTCGAAAACGCCACCAAATTGTATTGCTGAGTGTCAACTGTAACCCTGTCAAATTGACATGCGAACAGCAGGCTTATCTGGGGTGAATTTTGGGGTTTTTTGCTCGCCTGCTGCTCCGAAATGGTTAGTCCTGTCTATGATGCCATTTGGCATCATAAAGGATCGATATTTGGGCGGGAAAAAAGTGTCCTAGGCCAAATTTAGCCTGGGGGTGTACGTCACTCCAAGCACCCTTTGGGTGGAATCCGGCCTATTTTTTCGATATCTCCAGCCGGTTTCTCAAAAAATGGCACTTTAGCAATCCCTACCCGAGATACAGGGACCATGCCAAAATGGCGGGAAAAGTTCAAAGTCAAAAACAGAGGGCATGCCGACGCAGGAAACAATAATAATATCAATCCATAAATGTGCGTTTATCTCGAAAACTTTTTTTTAATCCTTTGACGGCGCCGACAGACCGCATCTGATGACATTTTTCATCGGATTTCTGGGAAGTTGTTGGCGGAAGTGTGAAGATGGATCGTCGGCAATTCGTGCGTTGATTGACAGGTCGGCTTCTCTTTGACACGCCGACAAAGGAGACCGCCTCTCATAATTTTTTACGATTTCGGTTGTACAACTCCGATTCTCAGAATGAAGACTTAGTACAGGTCTTTGCAAATTACGTGTCATCGGAAGTAAAGATGCCTTCAAAGGAGTTGTCCCAAACACTTCAAAAATTGAATATGAGGCTGCAGAATCAGACAGACTTGAAAAGTTATGATGCCATATGGCATCATAGACGAGATAAGTCTACAAAATGGGCAGACGACTAAAAGGTTAAAAACGTACTGAAACAAGGGACAACAAAAAACGACTTGGTCATATCATGTCCCGAAGTCGATCTGAGCCAGAACAATATGAACGACCGAAGATATGTTCGATAAAATTAGAGGCATCTAAAATTCCAGAAAAAAAAGACAAAACATACCTAGTTCGAAAATTCAAAAAAAAAAAAAAAAAAAAAAAATAGGATTTCACTGTTAAGGGCAGAGTGAGTACAATTCCCTTCAGGGCTACAGCCTGAGTCAATCACAATGAGATGGCTGAACTTTTACATTGTGTGTGCAATGGGAGATGTTCGAGGCAATGATTGAAACCTGTGGCTTTCAACTTGCCAATATTCTTGCAAGTGAAAAAAAAGCATTAGGTATCTATACATATAATATGAGAGGTGGAATCAATGATGCAACATCAACAGTTTAACAGCGGCTCTTGAAAGGGCAGTTGGATTCTACTCCAAGCCTGTCATCCATTGTCGTTGCAGGAGAGCTCATTGGGTTGCACTTGGCGCTGAGTTGGTATGCATGCCAGTACCACTTACTTACCGAATAAGTATCTTTGGCTGGGAGCCTTTATCAGCATCCTTGTCTCTTGAATAGAGTCTGGTGGGGTCCGTGTTTCGGTGCTGCTTGAGTTGCTTGCTGAGTTGTCTGGCTCTGGTTGATCTCCGGGTTGACTAACTTCCCCGCTGCCAGGCGTGTCAATCTTTGCACCGGAAAAAAAAGAAAACAAACAGAAACAGTAATCGTGTTACAACTGTTATAGGTACTGAAACCGACCCCGGACCCAGTGGTGTGGAATGCCGCGCTTTGGCATTCATTTTCCACTGAGGGGGAACGTTCAACCTTTCTTTGCCCAAAACATGTCTTTCTGCATGGGTGTGCCTGCATGGTGTTTGGCTGTCCTCTGGGGTTATCTGTAAAACAAGGACTCACCCAAACTCACCTGAACTCACCCAAACTCACCTGAACTCACCCAAAATTCCACCGAACTCACCCAAACTCACCTGAACTCACCCAAAATTCCACCGAACTCACCTGAACTCACCCAAAATTCGGCGGAACTCACCTGAACTCACCCAAAATTCGCTCGAACCCAAACATAATAAAATAACGGAACACCCACTCTTCTCCTCAAACCACACCTCCCTGAGTCACCCAAAACATGCTCACCTCACCTCTCACCCACTTCCAAATCACACCTGGACCCAAACTCCTACCAAATTCAACCTGAACTCACCCAAAATCAGAGGAACTCACCCTAAATTCCACCGAACTCACCTGAACTCACCCAAAACTCGAACGAACTCACCTGAACTCACCCAAAACATGATCGAACTCACCTGAACTCACCCAAAATTCGGTGGAACTCACCTGAACTCACCCAAAAGTCGGCGGATCTCACCTGAACTCACCCAAAATTCGGGGAAATGAACTTGAACTCACCCAAAACTCGAACGAACATACCCGAACTCGCCCAAAATTCCACCGAACTCACCTGAACTCACCCAAAACTCGAACGAACTCATGTGAACTCACCCAAAACTCGATCGAACATAGGCCTACCTGAACTCACCCAAAATTCCACCGAACTCACCTGAACTCACCCAAAACTCGAACGAACATACCTGAACTCACCCAAAATTCCACCCACCGAATTCACCCAAAACTCGAACGAACTCACCTGAACTCACCCAAAAGTCGATCGAACATTCCTGAACTCAATGAAAATTCCACCGAACTCACCTGAACTCACCCAAAATTCGGCAGAACTCACCTGAACTCACCCAAAGTGCGTGAGTTCAGGTGAGTTCGGTGGTATTTTGGGTGAGTTCAGGTGAGTTCCACCGAATTTTGCGTGAGTTAACGTGAGTTCGTTCGAGTTTTGGGTGAGTTCAGGTGAGTTCCGCCGAATTTTGGGTGAGTTCAGGTGAGTTCGGTGGAATTTTGGGTGAGTTCAGGTATGTTCGATCCGAGTTTTGGGTGAGTGAGTTCAAGTTCGTTCCCCCGAATTTTGGGTGAGTTCAGGTGAGTTTCGCCGACTTTTGGGTGAGTTCAGGTGAGTTCCACCGAATTTTGGGTGAGTTCAGGTGAGTTCGATCATGTTTTGGGTGAGTTCGTTTAGTTTTGGGTGAGTTCAGGTGAGTTCGGTGGAATTTTGGGTGAGTTCAGGTATGTTCGTTCGAGTTTTGGGTGAGTTCTGGTGAGTTCGGTGGAATTTTGGGTGAGTGCATGTGAGTTTGGGTGAGTTCAGGTGAGTTCGTTCGAGTTTTGGGTGAGTTCAGATGAGTTCCGCCGAATTTTGGGTGAGTTCAGGTGAGTTCGTTCGAGTTTTGGGTGAGTTCCTCCGAATTTTGTGTGAGTTCAGGTGAGTTCGGTGGAATTTTGGGTGAGTTCGATCGAGTTTTGGGTGAGTTCAGGTGAGTTCGGTGGAATTTTGGGTGAGTTCAGGTGAGTTCGTTCGAGTTTTGGGTGAGTTCAGGTGAGTTCCTCCGAATTTTGGGTGAGTTCAGGTGAGTTTGGGTGAGTTCAGGTGAGTTCGGTGGAATTTTGGGTGAGTTCAGGTGAGTTCGATCGAGTTTTGGGTGAGTTCAGGTGAGTTCCGCCGAATTTTGGGTGAGTTCAGGTGAGTTCGGTGAAATTTTGGGTGAGTTCATGTGAGTTTGGGTGAGTTCAGGTGAGTTCCGCCGAATTTTGGGTGAGTTCAGGTGAGTTCGGTGAATTGGGGTGAGTAAGGGAGGGGGTTTGGGTGAGTCAGGTTCAGGAGAGGTGGAATTTTGGGTGAGTTCAGATGAGTTTGGGTGAGTTCAGGTGAGTTTGGGTGAGTCCTTGTTTTACAGATAACCGTCCTCTGGATGTTTGAGAAGCCTACATTTCTTTTTGTAAAGGCCATTCCCAGGGGAATATCCTGTTCAGCTATGTGGTTCTGCAAGAACATGCTGCACAGTTTGTAATGGCATTTTGGTTCTTTTTTGAAACATCTCTGAGGCTTAATTGGAAATGGATGCAGTGTCAGCATCTTGGCCAAGCTGCTGCCTGATGGCAGATTTTCTCCATGCCTTGTTGGACCTCCAAACATACTTATGATTGCCATCGACCTTTTTCACATGGGACAGAAATGAGCTTGCTTTTTCTTGATTTCTACTATGGCTGGAGAACATTTTACAAGCATTTACTCATGCCAAACGTTCTTAATTAGAAAAAATATTTGCCCAAAGACTAGCGACACATGGCACAGATTTCACTTATTGACTGCAAATGTGTACCATTTGGCAGGCCTTGGCAGGCGCCAACTGACTCGTCTGATTTACTGCATGCAGCCCTATTTTCATGACAGAATCCCCACTTAGGTACCTCTGCAAGGGGCCGTATTCACCATTGCAACTCGCCCTAAGGTACAACTCAATAGCCAAGTCAACAGATGGATGAATCTTTTGAAACAACGGAAAATGAATAAGGTTGTGCAGAGAAATGAAATTTCCATCAATCCATTGAATCGACAGTTGAGTTGAAACTGTGGATAAGTTGCAATGGGAATACGGCAACAGGAAAAATTAAACTCCTCCTTGAGATGCTGAGAAGGTAATGGAAATTCTATTTCGAACAGCTCCTCCAAGTTCTCAAGTAAACTGTGCTGGTCTTAGCTTACTGCCAGCCCCTTTTCCAGAACAGAACCCCCACTTACCTACCTCTGAAAGGGGCTGTGGAAAGGCAGCATCATCTTCGTAGAAATTGTCCAGCGTGTCAGCACGCTGCAGTATGAAATCCATGATAGTCTTGCTGGTTTCGCTGAGCTCAGTTGCATCCGGACCGCCTCCTGTTTCATGGGCATCACTTTTTTGGGCAGACACTTCTGTTTTGTACCTCGTCTTAAGATTCTTCCACAGTGACTGGAGCTGAGAAACCTTACGTTTGGTAACTCCTTGAGTGGCATTGTAGCTCGCCTGGATTTTATTCCAAGTCACCTGTTTTTTAGCCAGCATAGGTCCAGTGTAGGATTTTGATTCGACCAATGGAAGATGTGGCTGGATCACTTTGAGGAGTAATTTCTTCTCGTTAGCGCTAAAATTAGACATCCGACGTCGTTTTTGCAATCCTTCCTCTTCAGTACCTGATGTCTGAGGAAGAAGGGTCGCTGCCATCTCTGAATTGTACAAGTCACTATCGCAAATGGGTTGAAAAATACAGGTT
>JASGXE010016678.1:0-10611 GCA_030068105.1 Sinentomon sp. SZTP_YWyxl
TATTCCAAGACTGGCCTGTCTGACACAACTCGAATGCATCATGTTTTAAACATTCTACAGGGTGGCCCACAACATTATGATCATGCCAACCGACTGAAACAGGCACATTTCTTTCGCGAGAAAAACCGCAAAAACTCAAACAAACGCAAACCAGATCCAACATCAGCGTATAGAGGCATGTGAAAGAGGACGCACAAAGCTCGAACTTGCACGGACCAAGTGCCAAACATGTCTGTCTCATCGTGGCAAACCACAGCAAAACAATACTTTTGGTCAAAACGCTGTTCGGTGCATGTTTGGGCACCACAGTAGCCATAAACTCATATCCAGCCACCATGCAACCCGGTGTGGTGAAAGCATGTGCGCTAGCGTTGAACTGTGCATGACGACAGGTGTTCAGCCAAAATGATGGTGTCTGGTGTGATTGGGTTGGATGCTGAGAAGGAACAAGTTCAGAAGCCTGCACGTGAGAAGCAACATGTTTTCTTGCATGATGCTTTCCGGACACATGTCTCAATCCAGTCTAATCATCTGCACAATGCCTCCGAACATGGCAGGCAGCAGCGAAAATTTAATTTCTACTTCTGTTGGCCATAGCTCAGTCGTCAGTGATCACAGAGCTTTCCAATGGCATGACATCTGCTTGTTTTCGATCACCAAGATAAAGCACTGGGTGCGAAAAGTACCCACAGTATACGGAGCCATTCTGAATACCCGGGCCAAAGGCGATTTTTTCCCGACTTTTGAAGCATGGGGCAATGTAATTCCCCATTTCGCATGCGCCGCAAAACACGTTGCATGAAGGAATGCGTTTAACAGCGCGAACCAGATGGGGAATAACATTGCCCCGTGGTTCAAAAGTCTGACAAAATCTCCTGTGGCCTGCGGGGTATTTTGAATGTCTGAGTATTTGTGAAAACCGATCGCTTCCTTCATGAAATGGAGTTTTCGACACCGGAATTTGGCGACACGTCATCAGCGATAACTGTTGCTTGGATTTTATGAGCCATAAGCAAAATTTCATCAAGCATGAATCTGCGCCGAGATGCCTTTACACAGTTCTCGCATTTGCTCGTTAGTCAAGCAAAAAAGCACTTTTTGGTGTGATCACTTAAGTGCTCAAAACCAAAACATGGGTAGGTACCAGACAACTGTTCAGAAGTATCATCCTGTGATGTTTGGCAAGGCCATGAGCAATCTTCAATGCCTTGATTGCCGCAAGTTTCAATGATTTCCCGCTCCGGATTTTTTTATTTTTCTCTTCCCATGACAGATCGACTTGTTTCACATCAAATCTGCCAATCCTGGAAATTTCCACAGTTCATTGCATGACCAGTTCGCGATAACTGCGTTGTGATAGATCAAGCGCCTTGGCCAACCCGATCGTTGTTTGCCAAAATAATTCAACTCAATTTTCTTCCTTGCACTGTGCACGGTCTCGTCTCAAGTTTTATTCCCGTTCACAATTTTGCCGCATCCATGGACACATCATGGTGTGTAATGTTACACACACCGTGGCCACATTTTAATTCCGGTCACCACCGCATCGGTTCTTTACGTTTGGCTGGAAAATAGTTCACCAATGGGTGAAGAAACAGAAAGAACAGTGTGTCAGACACAGGTCACAGAATGCTTTCTGATGCCTCACAAACGCGAAGCAGATGACACTGGGAATCTGCTCGATCGATTCCTGCTGATCCTGATTCCTGCAGCTGATCGATTCCATTGGGCACACAGGAAATGGGGAAAATGTGAGGCGTCACGAGAGAAACTGCATGAGGCGAAGCCAGCAAAGCAACAAGGCAAGAAAGACCATTAGAACAGCAGGCGGATGGGGTGGTTCAAGAATGGCATGCATGTGCATCGCGGCCGAAGGGACGTTTTGCATCGCAGACAGTGCAACGGGAGCAGCAGAAATGAGATTTGTTGTGATTTTTGATGCAATATTAACCCAGATTTTAACGAATCCTCCAATTGACAAAGACAAATGTGCACGGGGTGTTGGTATGAATAAAGTTCGTTGATTTGATGCAAAAGCGAAAAGATGAAGAGATTGAAATTTAAAATGATTTTTTTTTCAAATTCCATGCAAATTTTTGGGCTCAAATTGGAGAATCTAAACAGCCATTCGTTCGAGCCCAAAATTTGCATGGTATTTAAAAAAAAATCATTTTCAATTTCAATCTCTTCACCTTTTCGCTTTTGCATCAAATCAACGAAATTCCACGCAAATTTTGGGCTCAAATTGGAGAATCGAAACAGTCGTTCGTTCGCGTGAAAAAATCAACGCATTGCGCGTGGCGTGACCGTCAAGTAACTCATCACTCGTGATTTTTCCACTTTTATTTCTTTTTCAGGCAATGAGCAAACGAGTAAGGATTTGTCACGACAACGCACCGTGCGGTTGGGAGGTTTACATCCCGTTCACCAGGAGGTTCGACTACTTCATGAAAAACACGTAAGTGGGGATTACTTCATGCACAGAACAACATCACCAAAATCTGCACATTTTTTTGCACAAGCAAGCAGTGAAGAAAACACCGGTTTCAATTGGACGGTACCTGCAAAAATAGAAAAAAATACCGTCATTGGAGAACACACAACATCAAAAAGTGGATTGATGAGCCTGTGGTAACTTTGCGTCGAGGGGCAAATAAAGACCTATTCTTGCCGGCGGCAATTCTCAGTCGGAAGTCATATGGTCACTATATCTTAAGGCCGACGGGATCCAGCATCCGTTAATCTTCCAATTTCAATTATTTTTAATTTGCTCACCAAATTGCAATAAAAACAACAAGGAAACAAAGACAAATTTAACGGTAACTGGTGACAAAAAACAAAACAAAATGATTCAATGGCAAACACATGAACTTTGAGGCTGACTAGGTACTTTCCAATGAAAGGGGTTTGCTGAAGAGAGATTTTCCATCCACTCCTTTGGTCCAGGATTCAAAAAATTGACACGAGTTTAACAAAGGGGACCTGATTGGAAGAGTGTTCCACGTCTTCCGAAACTCGAATGTGTCTGGCGTTGTTCCTGGACAGCAAAATGACACATTTTGTTTTCATTTCTGGACAAACCTACCCCACCCCCGAGGCTGATCAAGTCACGTAAAAGTACTAAAAGGCAACTGGGAATACCTAAAGAAACCAAAAAGGTCTGCAAGAAAACCAGACCTGTTTTGCAAGGTGATTGAAAAATACGCGTTAAATCACACATGCAAAAATATCGGTCGACCCAGTCAATCCAACATCAACCTCGAGTTGGATTCTGCCAACCGAGCGGAGATTGGCAAAAGGAACGAAGAATGGAACAAATTTTGACTGCCAAGCGTTGAGTTCGACAATTTCAAAAAAATTATTCATCCTGCACAGCATCATGAAAATTTCAGGCCTCGATGCGCCAGCATATTCGCACGGACATATTTTCATCTCTGCATGCTTGTCATGAGTCTTGAGCCGGCATGTCCACACAGATGCTTTTCATTTCTGCAAAATTTAATTTCTGCGGCCAGACTGCGTAAATTCATTTGTCATCACATTCACCGTAACTTAACCCTAACCGAACCTGATCTAACTCATTTCTAAGCTACTCTATCCTTTCCTAACATAACCTAACCCTTCCTATTTTGTGCCAATTCAAGGAAAATTGATAAATCGAAAAGTGGGACGGCACCGTCCACGAATTTAGGGTGTCGAATGAGTTTGGAGCCGTCAAGGGGTACTTGCCATCCATGGCAAGGGGTACATCCTTCCCTGATCGTTCGGTCACCCTTGCATGCTTAAAATTGGAGCAGGAGAGTCATTCGGATTTATTCGCCACAGCCAATTTGACACAGAGAATTGTTCCAATGCCCCTATAAATTAGACAGCCTTATACTCCAAAGTCAATGAATTCAAATTATGCTGGCAACGAAATTTGAACGTGGAAAAGCGAACAGAGTCGGATGAAGGCCTGAGGGTCCCGGCGATCATTGCATTGTATTACGCAGTGCCCAGTGGCCTTTGTTATAGGCCCCCTTGAGCCCAAAAAAAGAAAGAAACAATGCTCATTGACATCTGTTCATGCGCTCTTTACGCAGGTATCTTTTTAGCATGACTGGGCCCTTCTTTTGGGCCTCGAGTGACATTGAGACCTTAGATTGCCGACCTCGAGTGACTGAGATTGACTTGGAAATAATTCCGGCCCTGCGCCCCACAATGACTCAGGAAAGCTATGGCACTGGAAGCGTTTGCAATTATAGTGAGAAGGGATTTGGAAAGATTTGTTGTTCTGTCTCTGCAGTTGACAGAACAAGAAGAGCGTCGGGCTTTCCAGCTAACTTTAAAAGCCACGGAGGTCGTCGATTTCCAGCCCCATAGTTCGTGCGATTTTCTTTCCGAGTTTTCTCCGAAGCTTGCTCCATCGACTTTTTATTTTCATTTGTTTATTTTATTTGTTTCGAATTAAAACCAACAAAATGTTCCTTCTGGTGCGTAGGTCGATCACTCAAAGAACGCAAAAACCATACACCATATTTTCTCAAAGAAGAAAAAACCAATTCAATGAAGTTATTGGTCATTTATGACCATGCAATAACTTCATTTTGAAAGTTCGCTTCAACAACTTCAATTGCAATTCGTTCTTTGAAAGTTCGCTCTTTGAAATTGCTGTTCCACTTTGAATAATCGAGCTGAATTTGTCAACTTCGTGGTCATCAATTCCGTCGATATTTATCTTTCTGGCAGAAACTTGGCTGAAGTCAAACATCCACGTTGCGCTATATGGGAAATCATGGGCTGCAGAGTCAACCGAACGAAAAAATCCCATCAAATTCGGAGAACAGAGAATTCGTCGAAATCTCTATTCTCCGAATTTGACCAAGCCGGGGGTGAGGTGAGGCAAATCAACATTTTGAATTTGACAGATGCATGGTCATGGACTTTTCAGAAACCAGCACGTATTTTTTCTATGCAGAAGTCAAGAACTCCCAAAACCAGTTGAAAAGATAATTGTGGAAAGATAATTGGATTGCGATGAGGCAAGGGAATGTGATGCGTTCTTCTGACACCAAACATTCTCAACGCCAATTGGTCGAATTGACCAACTGAAAATGGAAATTTTGTTCCAGCAATGGGAAAATTTCTTCCATGAAATGAACTCCATGGGGTAGGCGACTCCCACTTGATGGGCCCGGGATTTATGACTCCGGTGGAACGTAACCGGGGGCCTTTTATTGAAAAGGACTTCCACACATTAAAAACTCAGAAATCAGGTGCCTACAGAAAGCGGTTTTTCTTCAATGGCAATTCGGCAAGTTTCACGGTGTCAAAGTTCCGACAACTTCCTGCCCGACTCAAATCGTCCATTTTTACAGCATGATAAAAAGTGAATGATGTTTCCTCAAAAATTGCCAAAATAAGAAACAGCAAGGCTTGCTATTGGACATCTCTTTTCTTAACGACAACCTGGGAAGGGGGGCCTACCTACACTCCTTGCACAATTCCATTTTATTTTCCACTGATGAACTGTCACCAGGAAATCTTTAACTGTATACGGTATGTATCCTTTCTCTCGTCATTTCCAGATGCGAGTGCCCAGAAGGAACGGCGTGCGCCAGGGCAGAGGATGATGTCAGCGTAAGTGCTTACGTCTACTATTGCGACAGTCATTCGACCCCAACGCAGATGTTCGACGATTCCCCCGAGCCCTACCTAACAAATACTTTGCTGTAATCTTGGTGGTGAAGCCAGTGACAGTTGTTGTTAAGCCGGGTATTGAAAAGCACCCGTGGATAATCACGCGCCCAGCCGAGAAACGGCTCGTCAGTCGGTAGTCGATGACTGGAATCGACAACCTGGATACACCCCCCCATCTCATCAACAGTACGGAGATACAAGATGGTGGAAGTGTCAATCCCAGTGAGAAGTTGGAAGTGGAATGCCGCAGAAGATGTCTCTCTGTCTCTTTGTTTGTGCAGAAGAAAGATAATTTATTTTTTCGTTGTATGATTTTTTACTTTTAGATTAGCTGCTGTATTAGGAGTTTAATCGTTTTTCTATTTCTGAGGCTGAATTTTGTTGTTTTTGCGTCGTTCTTGTTTTCCATGTCTGATTCTGTTTCTGCTGAAGGGGTTAAAGGTTAGAAGGAAGCGACTGTGATGATTGAGAGCATGCACAAAATCAAACAAATTGTAGTCGTAGTTTTCCAGACACACGAGCACACCAAACAGAGAATTTTTGGTCGACTCCCCCAGACCCCTGATCCGTCGGCAACCGGTGCTGCATTCGAAACGCTGGAGCTTCCAGACGCCTTGGCGATTAAATTGGGCATTCGGAGCAGAGGGTCAAAAGTGCACGTTTTGCTCAAGCGAGCGTCCCCAAGTGTCACAAGGGCGCAATGGGACGCGATCCGTTGTGCACGCAGTGCCAATTTCTATTGTCGCACAAGCGTCAGTAATAATACTGTATCTCCATGGCTGTTTTTGAAAACCTGGAGAATTTTTAATATTGCGGTGATGTGTTTTGACGGTGGTTGCGCTTGCGATTTTCAAGCGATCAGCGTCTCCCTTCGGGATTTCGACATTGCGGCCGAATTCTCAATCACATACGCAAACACTCAGCTTTGGCTCGTTCGCGGCTGAATTCTTTTCTGCGCAACAATTGGAATGCGAAAGCATTGTGTACAAAATACGATTTTCGCAAAACAAATCCATCCACAGAATTGGCCACTGAATTCAAGCTGAGTGTGAGAGCTTCCAACTCCTGCGGCCATTTGTCTCAATGGACAAATGGCCGCAGGAGTTGGAAGCGAAACAGTCAACAGAGCGCCAGCCACAACGATCAGGGTTGTTGAGTTTCGCATTTTTGTCTGAGAACGGTTGAGGGCGAGCGACAGAATATGTGATTTGAAGAAAGCGCAGCAAAGAGAATCAAAGCTCTACCTATCAGTGCTGTATTTTTTAGATTTTCCTTTTTGTTCGTTTGATACTTGTTTTTTATACCTGCAACTGCCGATATTTTGTTTTTGTTTCGAATGTCTCAAGCGATGTAAATTGTGATTTGTGACATTTTCCTTATGTTTGCCAAAAAGACATCCACCCAACACAGGTTTCCACATACCAAAACCTTTGGTTCACAACCCCACAAGGTTTTCACCATTTTGAAGAAAAGCCAAACGCGACGTATCTTCAATTCTCTGTGTGAAATGAAACAAGAAATCGGCCTCCAAAGAGCGCCTGTGCGAAAATCTCTAGATCGATCTGGAAATGAATTGGAGTTGCCCATTTCATGGATATGGTTCACCTGTCATTATTCCTTGTGAATAGCTAACCAAACCGACCAAACCCACCTACCATCACCACACCTGCCTGTTGCTTGGGTCAACCGTCAACCGTTTGGCATCTCGCATCCGCCCATTTTGGGCACCAAGGGCCCTCAAATTGGGTACCTACTCCAGCATGCAGTCTGGGCCTATCTGGTTGTTGGATGCGTGTTTTGACGGATCAGCAGTCAACATCTGGTTGGATGTAGAAGTCGCAATTTCTTCTAGGATGTGGAAGCTTTTGAGGGTGCGATTTTTCCCAAGGGTGGAAAGGAGTTGGTATTGAAACAATGCAAGGAATCGCGGGTGTGTTTTCCAAATGAGCAATCCAAATGGGCTTCCTACAAAAAAACACTCTTCAGGGGGCGTCCGATTTCTCATGCGCCAAAAATCAAATTAATCACTCAAGTTTCGGTGCTTTTCACTCAGAAGTGAGACAGAACTTCCGTCTCGCGATTCAATCGTTTGATGCCGCCATCTTTCTGCTTTCACTGCCGCAGAGGAACAATGTCTCGAACTCGGGCTGCAGCCGACATGTCGAATTTCAAAAGAAATTCAGTAAAAGCGTGGGTTGTGGCAGACACGTTTGCACAGACTGACTGAAAATTGGCTTCCAAAAAACTAGAATGAAAATTGAATGCCAAAGTCTCGATTGAAAATTGGCTTCCAAAAAGGCATTCTGCGCGCCTTTTCAGAAGCCAGCCGGACAGATTTCCATGCAGACTTTGCAAGACGTCAACGAAACGGGGCAAATCTGTCCGTAGGACATTTTTTCAGGGTCTGCATCATTTGTCTGACTTGTGCGTTTTGCGAAATTTGCGGAGTTTTTGTTGTCTTAAAAGCAGACAGCAAGCATTGAGAATGAATGTTGAGAAGCTCCAGGCGGATGCCAAGCGACAACAGGTCGACAACAAGCAAAGGCAGGGAGGTAGGGTCAGGTTTTATTTACTGAAAATCGAGAATGCGAGGGAAAATTTAGTGAACTATGAGCTCAGGGATCAAATGTCGACCGACCTAGCGCTTTCTGCAGCACCCTGCACCCAGCAATGAAACAATATTGTTACCCATCTCTTTGTGCTAGGGAGAGCGCAGAGCTTTGACCTAAGCTGAAATTCAGGGCCCTCGACCAAAATAAAATCCACGAAAGAAAAGATAAACAAAAGGGGTGTGAAAACTGAAAACTTTCCGTTTTCATATTAAAGTCTCAGGTGGCAGGAAACATCATTGACAAAATTGGCCCAGAACAAAAAAGATGAATTTAGGAACAAAGGCGCAAGGGATAAAGGAAGTCCTTCTGTTTTTCTGAATTCCTGAGAGAGGGGTCTGCAGGAGGCATCGTGAAATGGGTCCCAAATCAAGGAGATTGTGTCACCTGACGCGTCAAATGTTTCCTTTTTTAGCCAGGGGTTGTTTTTTCAACCCCACCACATCGGAGAAAGAAAGATTTGCTCCTTATTCACGCATTCCTTGAATTTTTGACGAGAAATTCATCACACAGGACATTGTTTGTTGGTTTTCTGTTCCGAATACCGGTCAACATGTGCAGTATCAGTGGACACCAATCAGCAGGTTGACAGCAAGCAAACAGGCATCACCAATGGGGTTCCCTCAACTTTTCCCTGACCTTTGCTGATCCATTTTTCCACCTTTCCAAAATAAAGTGTCGCTTTCAAAAAATAAAAAGCTGCCGCAGGTCTTTAGGGGTCTGGATCAGAGCCCCAGCAAGGTTCCCATGGGTGAGGGTCTGGGGAACAGTTGTAGAAATTTTAAAATTTGGTATACATTTTGGCCTCAAAATTTCGTTTCTCCATCATTTTAAGGCTGTCAGGGACCCTTATGATTCCTAATTTTCCCAGACGTTTAACAATTTTTTGAGCAATTCCCTGACTTTCCCAAACCTTCCCCATCTGTGGGAACATTGCACCCAGTTTGTTGACGAGCAATGTGGTGAGGGTGAGGTATGGTTTGGTTAGCTTTAAGCAAACAACGACCCAGAAATTAGCTCATGCGGTCAGACATTCGGAAGTGGGCCATATTTGTTTGCGAAATTTGACCACAACAAAGTTGACAGTTAATTCTCTGCTGAACGCTGAACCAGATTGTCTTCAGTCAAAAGGAGTCCCACTCTACCCCTGCTTCAAACTGTTTTTCTTAGTTGCAAACAAACAGTATTGTTTCATACAATTTTCATGCGTTCGTGTGATTTCATTTGTTTCAGTTTCATTTCAGTACTTGTTGGTTTCATTTTCATTTTTAATCCTGTTTTCATTTGCTTTCATTCATGGCTGCAATGCATTTTCCAATACGTATGATTTTCATGACAGCTTTTGCTTTTAGATCCCACACTGGACGGGTTTTGCGAGTCATGAAAATATTGCGACTGGGGACATCTATGTGTTTCATTTTTCCTTCAGAGGATCTTTGCTTTGGAAAATCCTGCTACGTTTTTCTGGAGGAAATTTTTCCTTGTAGAAATCCTGCCAAACTGGTGCGACAAGGTCAGGCAAGAGTACTTAACCGCATGTTTTGGTAGTTTCGTTTACCGAAATGCTGATGGGTCCCAAAACTTGCACTGTCAGAAGAGTGCCGCAGGAATCCATCTGGATCGTTCTTTTCGATGAAAGTTGACCAGCAAATTTGATTGAATGGCTGCATTTGTTATTCCCAGCCAGGCCGATGGATAACATGGCCACATTGACCAAATGCCAAATTACCACAAGAAACTTCTCAAAAACGTCACAAGGGAATGATGATCGCTGATGTCAACACGAAATGCAGCTTTTACCAGCTGCGCTTTGGCTTTTGACAATGAAACTGGACTGAGCAGGTTTTGTCATCGTTTGCAATTTTGTCAAATGTTGGGAAGTACTCGAGGGGTAAGTGAGTCTGTTGAAAATTTGGATTTTGCAAGACCTCTTTGGACCACATGCAACAGACCACATGCAGTGTGTGTGCTGAGGTCCCAGAGAAAATGGGTCGCTTTATATTTTTTGAAAAATGGGACAAATGGAGGGGGTGTTTTCCTTTGCATTGCTAGAATGAAAACATTAACTTGGGACACAACAACAACGGGCCCCCGGTTGGGAATCCGAGATATAATGCCCCAAAAGTCGGACGGAGCTTTTTGAGAGACAAGGTTCTCAAAAACCACGCTCTCCAACCCACGTTTTTCTTATGACGAAAGACAAGGAAAAGTTCAAAAACGGTACAGCCACCAAAAGGTCGAAAAAGCAGGATCTGGATATGAAAGCACCCTTTCGCCATTGGTTGGTTCTTTGGGAGTTGGGCAAAACCTGTTCAGTCCAAGT
>JASGXE010016679.1:0-10434 GCA_030068105.1 Sinentomon sp. SZTP_YWyxl
GAATACCTATCCACATTTTTGATAGAATGGGTGGTATAAAAGAGACAAAGCCGCTGGTTCCGTCCGTGTAAAAGCACAGAGCGATGGTGGCTGGTTGTGGCGGTGGTTTTCAGTCACTACCTACCTACCCTGGGTCAAGTAAGCTGGAGGTAGGTTGGTACCTACCGACCGTTTGCAAGATCTTTGGGAAAATCAAAATCAAATCCAAGTGGTGGTTTCCACCATCAGCACACATGAATTGGACATTGATAATTTGTCGACAAAACGTTAGGCACCAACAGATCAAGCTTATTTAGAGCATGAAGTGATTAAGCTGCAGTTGAAACAAGACATGCACAAGTAAAGCAAAGGCAGTAAGGTAAATACAGAAATTCGCACTGCTTTCGAACATCCGCAGATACCATGAGTGCAGTGTGACGAGCGGAAACAGGACTTCATTTGGCATCCAGCCAACGCAAACTCCCAAACAAAGAGCACAGCAGCACAAACAACACTCCACGCCCAGATTGCTGCACCGATCCTGGGCTGCATGCAGCTGCTCTGCAACTTCTGTCATCCGAGAACCGAGAATCAAAAATTGAGCGGGACAAAACCTTTTCCGTCGCAATGATCATCTTGTGTTGACTTTAAAACTTTAAACTTGTGTAAGGTTTTCGGGGTGTTCCCCAGGGCTTCTTTTCGCCCACATCAACCCATTCATACTTTGCGCCTTACTCTGGCGCCATTCATACCAATCATTCACCATACCCACACTGGTGTTCGGTACCCCTGTATGTGTCTGTGGCTTTATTATGTTTCTGTAACTTGCCGCCACTCTTGGACGGACTAAGTGTTCTTTAACGTGCCCATGGTGAATTGCACACGGGACCACCTTCTTAAGTCCCTTCCGAAGGACTAGAAGACTTGCCACTAAGTCTCCCTTTCTGTCACTGCAGCCAGAATGGAGCATGACCCAACCCACAAATTCCGACTGTGGCGGGAATCGAACCCACAACCTTCGGATTTGGAGTCAGACCAGCGAACCAACTGAGCCACTGGGACAGACAGTTGTGAGAAAACGAAGCGTCGTCTGCACTGATCTTCGTCGCAAACAAAGAAATCCCGAGAGCGCAAAAAGAACACAAAGTTTATTGGAACACATAATTTCGCATTCAGATCACATTTTGATCGTATTTTATGGTTGGCTCAATACCGCAAACACATTTACATCGCATTTCTGACCAGATCATATCAAATATTCGCATTTAGATCAGAAAACAATGTGTTATTGTGTTCTAAATGTGTTCAACACATTTGCAGTGCTCGTACATTGTCCGATTCAGAAAAGAAAATGCATATTACCTTTCTGGAAATTCTGAGTTTCCATGATGCCTTGCGATCATTTCAATTTTACCTGACGTCCCACAGGTTTGTTGTCGTGACAGACAGTGTAGCCCTTAAATCTCTTATGAGTCAGCCGAATCTTACCGCACGGCAAGCTCGGATGGTGGCGTATTTCGCAGAATTTGAATTTTGCGTTGTTCACAAACCTGGAAACTCTCGTTGGATGGCTCTGGTAGACGGCCTCAGTCGTCTGACGTGTCAGTTTCCCAGTGAAGGCCCGGATAACAACAATGCAGGTTTGGATCCCATTCTGCCAGAAGCTGGCATCAAAACCATGACGGAACAATTTCAAGGTGACAAATCAAATTCAGCGAACATACATGTGATTACCAACACGCCAAGGATTGACCAGTATGTTCTAAATAATGGTCCCAGAACAATCCAACAGCATGTTTTGGGAAGAACTAGCAGACATTCCAACAGGTCCGGTACTGTCGGCTTCGAGGACACGGGCAATCTGGGATGTAAGAAAATGGAAGGATGTGATGATGACGTCTCAGAAAAATATTCGGTGGATTCGGATGACTGGAGTGACCCTTCTTCCGAAGAGGAAGATGAGATTGGAATCACCCCACGTTTGGATGGTAATTCTGCTTCAAAAGGGGAAGCGGAATGGTCAAAATCGGAGGTTGATGGGAACCACATGTTTCCTCACGTATTTCACCATATCAGCGAAACAGATATTTTACAAACCACTGATTCGGATGAAGAATTAGACAGTGTGTTAGAAGAATTGATTGTACCCAATCAAGGACGCATGTGCAGGCGGGGATACCCCCAGAATGATACCCCGGCTAATCATTATTCTTGTGTGCTGACCAGAGCACAGACAAAAGCGAAAAAGAGTACTTATGTTGATCTTGTTCCTGAGTTGTTGCACGGTTCTCAGAACGTTCCGGGTCGAAACAATTCTCCTGACGCTCCAGGTAGCGAAGACAACCAGCCCAGGTTCTTGTTGGTTCCGGAACGCAATGTCCCTCCCCCGGAGGACTCGGATAATTAAAATCATCAATGGAAAGGATCATGGAATGGAAAGGATCAATGAAGTTTTGTACAGGACTAAGGACATTTCGTCTGGACGCAATGAGTTGAATCATGTCAAAAATTTAAAACTTTTCCATCATTAATCAGGCGTTCGTTTCGGTACAGGTGTGTTGTGCTCTCACATTCTTGATTGATATTAGGCCGTTCGATGGATTCCACAGCCGAAAAACCCGGCAGAGACAGCAAATGGTCCAATATTTACGGGAATAATCCCATGGATCCGTCACCATTTGACCATATTGACGTCAGCTTTACGGAAACTGACCCGTTGCAGGAATTTTACCCAAATTTACAGATTGTAAAACAACAAGCAAAGGATGTGGAGGTAAAACAAATTTGTGACGAATTAGGGCAGAATTCGAACCATGCTACAAACACATACGAAATGATTCATGGTGTCTTGCATAAGAAAGCCGACGAGAAATATGATAGGCGGGTGTTTGTCCCAAAAGACATGCGACAACACATAACACGAAAATGTCACGGGGATAATTTTTCAGGTCATTTCGGACGTGACAAGACGTTTGCACGGATTTCTACTCGGTATTACTGGCCATCTATGTACACTGAAATCGAATCGTTCGTAAAAAGATGTCACAAATGTCAAAGGAGGAAGCGAGTGGCTGGAAACAAAAAACAAGGACCAATTCGTCCGTGGAATCTCTCGACTTGCAGCCCTTTTCATACAGTCTTTATTGATGTCTTTGGTCCCCTACGTATTGGTTCAAATGGTCACCGTTATGTGTTTGTCTTGGTGGATGGGATGACGAAATTTTCAATTTTACAGTCGGCGAAAAGGGCGACTGCGGCGACCTTCAGCGACTTTTTGCTGCATAACCTTGTTCTGCGATTTGGCACACCTCGATGTATTGTTAGTGATAATGCGAGTTACTTCGTCTGTGCCCTATTCAAGGATTTCCTTCACACACTGGGTTGCAAACAAATACTCACTCCTCCCTACCACCCACAATCAAATTCCAATGTGGAAAGACGGATGCAAGAAATAGGAAAAATGTTGGCTATTTGTTGTCAATCTCAAACGAAGACCTGGCCCGAATTTGTCCCGTACATAGAGTTTCAGCTAAATTCTATGGTAAATTCCTCGACTGGATTTTCACCTTTCCTATTAAATCATGGACGAGAGCCCCTTTTGCCAGTAGATGTGGACAACACCCCATTCCCAATCCCGCAGGATTGGCAGTCTATGTATGACCGCCTACTGAAGGTTCAGGATGAAGCCAAGAAGAATTTGAAGGCGGCGCAGGAAAAGTATGTTGCCAAACACAATAATGCTTCCCGTGATGTGGTTTTCAAAATTGGTGATCTTGTTTTAGTTTGGAAGGAAGTGAAACAATCCCTCGAATCGAGGAAAATCCTTTCACCCTGGCGTGGACCGTGTGAAATTATGGAAAGGATCAATGAAGTTTTGTACAGGACTAAGGACATTTCGTCTGGACGCAATGAGTTGAATCATGTCAAAAATTTAAAACTTTTCCATCATTAATCAGGCGTTCGTTTGGGTACAGGTGTGTTGTGCTCTCACATTCTTGATTGATATTAGGCCGTTCGATGGATTCCACAGCCGAAAAACCCGGCAGAGACAGCAAATGGTCCAATATTTACGGGAATAATCCCATGGATCCGTCACCATCTCCGCCGCCGCCGATTAACATTTGATAAAATGTCTTTTCCCGTTGTTTATGTGCGGCAACTGCACAGGGTGGAGAGCCCGGGACTCCTCGCACTCCTTCCCAATCACTGTTCAACAAATGGTGTTGTTGACCCACCTTCCCCTTTCGCCGTCCGCGCTTGGCGCTTCTCAACGGAATTGTGGAACGCCAATTTCACGCACGCATTGACACGGCTTGCACCAGCCCTCACATTCGGCGTAATCAGGGTGAAAACAGGGGACTCCCAACACCCATTTCCAAGTTCTTCGAAGTGGGGTGTCTACATGTGGACGCCAAGGTTCCATTTCACGCATCTCCAGCTCTCGTGCTGGTTTTGTTGCAGCCAAAGGATTCTCGCAAGATTCCACACATTCTTTTGGCCTGTTCGGCTGGGGTTGCTGACCAGTTCATTCGATAATCGGTTGGACAACAACTAACACGTTGCACAGTAGGCCTAAGTGGTGACCGACTCATTCCATATCCTTTCTCTTTGCCTTGGATATGGTCCAGTTTCATGGTCGGATTGTCAGTGGTGTTGTAGAATATGCATGAGAAGCGTTGCCTTGATATTTTTGGATACGCTGCTTTTTTCACCACCGAATATCCATTTTCTCTTTGTGCCAATGTCAGCCGTCTTGCTTAATTGATCGATGGCCGCAACAACTTCCGCCCGTGGGCCTTATTGCTTTGGTATCTTTCAAGCCACCTGTCGCAACTCAAGTGACAGAAAGAATAAAACAGAAGATATGACAAACCTCTTTGGCTGCATATGAAAACATGCAAAAATGCAGTTTTTATGCATTCTTCTTTCTGCATTTTTTTCTAAATCTGCTGACTTGTTTTTATTTTGAAGAAACATTTTCTCTGGTTTTGAGACTGGGTTGATGTTTTGGGTCAAATCTACTATACCGGCCCAACCAACGACGTTCCACAAAATTCTTTTGCATCCAATTGCGTCAAAAGCACAGTCCGACGCAGAGTTTTCGTTCCATTCACTGCGACTTCAGTGTTGGGCACAATGAGGTCGAAAAAAAAAATGCTGATAAAGCAGAATGTAACGATAATGATATTCTCACTGCAACCTCATGACACTGCTTCTGTCCCCAACAGCGGCGCCCGCAAATGCGAACTTGGAGGTTTAGAAATTAGAGGATATTGGAACACTTGGGAGTCCACAATAGTTTGACACTCTTCAAGCTTGGAATTCTTGTTGTTGCTTGCATCCCCGTTCCCTTTTCTTCTTTTTTTCAGTATGACGGCCCAGATTCCATTGACTGATCACTCACTTGTCGACATCACCCCTGCTCTGCTGACCTTGGACGAGGACGATATTGCATTCCTGTCCGACACCGCGTCTTCCCACCACACCAGTCTTACACACCCATCGCGTCCGAATGAGCCTCAACTTCCCGATTTGGAGACTGGCGAAGAGGAACCAACTTGGGTTGCTTCGAAGGTGGTGCAAGTCTCCGCTCCCATCCGACTTCCGCTGACGCCTCATACGTCTCGAGGGAATGCTGCCGGAAGGCGCAAACGTAATAAGCCAAACTGGGGGTGCAAAAATTGCGGATATAAAGTTTTCCGGAAACGCCGAAACTGCTGCATATGCGGTGTCCCTAAACATCGAAGTCTGGAACACTTGCACACATTGCTTATGGCTGCAAACCAATGCCCACCCACATCGTCCCTCGGTGCGTTCAACCATTGACAACCCACTTCTGTTTTCCTGTTTTCTATCAATTTTTCAGAACAACGATGACGACTCGGATATTGACGTTTGCCCTCATCATGATGGATCACTTACAAGGCACCCATTTCCAACATATTTCTCTTGCCACGGGTGTCATGTTTCGGCCGTTGCCTTTCACCGTCCCATTTGATTCCTCTGTTCCGCTGTATTATTCATCTGACTGGCGTCTCCGACCTGACATCCCACTTAGTCCCGTGTCACCATTTTCACCTGCATCGCCTGCTGATAACGTCACAGATATTACACCTTCGTTGTCAATGACAAGGAATGTGACCGATCATCTCATTCTGGACCATGCCTTCGACTTTCCCGGTCAGCATCTTTCCCGCACCCGGCGAGGCCTCGGAGGTTTCGTCGCAGATCTTCTCGATTATTGTTGTGGCATCCTGAATCGCAACGGAATGTCCGCACTGTACATGAACAATCCTCAACTTCAGGACTACATGAAGCGATTAAAAGACTCGGTGGTTACCAATCACAAGACTCTTTTCGAGATTCGACAAACGATCTTGAACTTTCGTCAACAGATACAGGATCGACTACACGGCCTTCGAAACGATATGGAGCATATTGCCACCCACTTTGTGATGCTCGATGAAGATATAGCCGAAATTCACCGGATCCTTCATTCGGTGTTGCGGAGTGTTGCCTTCCTGCATGAAGAGTTCTTTTACATTCATAGAAATAATACGATGTCCACTTGCCGCATGCGTCAAATTCCGATGGACCTGGTTTCACACGAGGTTCTGATGTCCGACCTCTTAGCTATACAGCAATTCATACAGTCCCATAATTATTCCCTGGCCATCCCTTTGACGGATATATCGGCGTATTACAGGGTCGAGATTGCGGAGTGCCATTTCGCCGATGATACGATCATAGTTCATATAAAGGTCCCCATTCTTCACCAAGGCTGGCGCCTTTTTGGTGTTGACGTGACGCCATTCGCATACATGAATCAGACTTGCAACCTTCACTTAGACGCTGATATTGTTGCCGTTTCAGACGACACTGTGATTGTTCTGCGTGCATCTCATATCCATCGTTGTTCCCCGGGTTCTGGGTTGTGTTTCATTCCCAGTCTTTCTTCTGATGATCAGCACACAACGACCTGCCTCCGTAAATTGTTGGAGCCTTTTCCATCCAAGAAGTGATCCAGGTTTGCCCCATGGCGTGCCATCCAGATTCCAGAGAAAGGGTACTTCAGGTCGGCGAGTCTACATATTCTATTGTACACTATCCATCGCCCGTCGAAGTTCATTGTCAACTCCAATCTCCTCCTCAGTTACATCCATCACCATCCACGGGAGCTATTTTTGTTGTCTTACCTTGCCATTGTCATATAATTCTACACCCGAATTCTCTTGGATCGCCGGAGAGAGTGGATCCTCCGTTCCCTTGCAGTACGTCACTTCCTTCTTCTTCCAGAGCCATACATGTGATTCCGTTTTCGTGGTCCCGTCATCTTGATTCTGTTCTTTTTGTTGCGGAAGGATTTCTGCATGGACCCCTTTATTCAAATCTCACTCACATTCTTAACACAAATTGGACAGATGACATTCCAGTCTTCAATTTCTCTGCTTTCAAACAGATTGCGGAGTTGCCGAATCCACCGTCCTTTGCCTTTTATGACATTCATGTGTGGTCTTCAGGGATGTCTCTCATTTGGTTGATCCTTGTCACCCTCATTGTTGTTCATTTGGCGTTCCACGTTGGTGCCTTCCCTGCTCCCTCGTTTTTGAGATGCCTATATCCACGGCCATATTTTTCCCCGTCAAATATGTTATCTCACTATGCGGATCAGTTACGTCCAGCCGCGTACACCATGACAGCGGTGGTTCGAGATGGTGGGACCGGCATGGCAATTCCAGCGGCAGGCCACATTCCTTCCGCATCGTTTTGCACCAATGACGACACGTCTTCTCATGTTCCAGCCTTCTGATGTGTCCGTGTGTGCACCTGCAGCTGCTGGCCGACTTCTGGATTCTTGCAACAGCGGCAAGGGTTTGCAGTGGAGATGACCTACTCCATTACTGATGATCTCGCTGGAGGCCACGCGTTGTATGCCCTTACTCTGACCGGATCTTCTCTTCGTTTGGCGGCCGCCTACCTTCTCCAATATTTATTAACATTTATCGTACTTCCTTTTTCTTATTTTATCGCATTTTCTCATTCGCATTATTCGTCGTATTCTTTTCCAAGATGCGGAGCATCTTTCGGTGGAGGGTGGAGATATCGCAGTGTGGTACTATACGAGTTGTTCGGACTCACAATATGATTCTAACAGTTAAACAGTTGATTTTGATTAATTTGAATAATTTATAGTTCCTCCAAATTGATTAATTTTATTACTTTCAGTTACTCCAATTGTTCGCATATTTTGTTTTGTGTTGTGTGATTCAGTCTTCACGAACTTCTTCTGCGTTCTCGGGAGGGCATTGTGTCGGATGTTGCACGGAAAGACACAGCCGCCGCTTTGAAAAAAAGGGGGAGGTGCCTGCCGCCAATGTCCGATGTCGTGTTCGCCTGAGAACAAAGAAGAAAAAAGGCCGTTGTGCCGGTTTCTCAGAAAACTTGATAAGTTAGTTCTCGTCTGGCGGTTCTCGTGAAAAGGCGAATCGACGAGAAAGGATTTTATCGTCGGGAATTCACGGGCAAGCTTAGACAGGGCTTGCTAGTGTTGTTGGGAGTCTGGTTTAAACTATCTACAAAATTACAATCTCATATATTCTATTTCGCTTTAAGTTATTCTCTTCGTCAAAACCCCAAGGAACTAGACCCGAGGAACTCAGGTCGTTGGAGGCCCTTGTTCAGAGTGCTGAAGAAATCCCTTGACATTCACCCCGTGTTAGCATGAACCCTGGAAACGGCTAAACAAAGGCAGAAATATAAATTTAAAACAAACTAAACCGGTGCGGCACCTGGGGCACTCGCTTGCATGATAAGGGATGACGTGATGCGAAGGCTATTCCAATCCCTTATAGTGCGCGGAAAAAAGAAATTGAAGAAAAAATTGATTTGCATATTGGCGCATGGAAAGCATAAGTCAGTTGTCCGTCCTGAGTTGAATGGGCTTCACGAAGTATAAGAGCTCGGCATTTCGGGAAATTAAGGGAATGGGTACGTTTCTTGACTTGACTTGACGTTTTGAGGTTAATATCAGATGGCAACTTATGCCACTCTCTGATCGTGCGAAGAAAAAAGAGACCAGAAGTATTTTTAAAAAAGACAAAGAAATTATGTTCATTCCAGTTGAGTTCTGATGAGGTACTTTTCCGGAATTGGAGTTGAAAAAATCTCACATGTTGTGGACTGCTTGCGCATGCCCACCTCGAACAAATTTGATGAATACACATTTATCAACATTATCAACAATTTCCAATCAGAACACCATTTACTGAATTCGACTAGGCCACATTTCATGAGATAAATGTCCTCGTCATTGTGTATGTCCTCATAAGCACATGGTCTTAAAGTTGCGTGTAAGCCCATCAACGAAATCATTTAAGAATATCAAGAAAAGCAAAGGACCAAGAGCTCTCCCCCGAAGCACTCCGATATTGAGTCTCTCCGAGGCGATTTCAACAACACGTTCACTGAGCATTCTTGAAATACTTGTGTTTTGTATTTGTATTTGAAATTTGAAATTTGCTATTTAAATGCAAACATGACACACATGCACGAGAAAAACAGTCAAGGATCGGAAAAAACATATAAACATGACAACGTAATGGATCATAGGCGAGGAACAAAGTTAAAATAAAAAAAACAATGACAAATTAAAGTCAAAATGGGGAGAGTTTGAAAAAGAAGCCTTTAACTCAAGTTTAACTCAAGGAGCGGTCGAATTTCTAATCAAGTTAGAGTCCTTGTGGAGAGAATTCCATTCCCGAAGGGTTTTATGGAAAAAAGAATGAAAGTGTGTGTTTAATTTTACAGTGGGAACTAAAATTTTGTTGGTGTGGGAGCGGCTGCTATTGAACTGGCTTGCTAGAATTTCATCTGTAAGAGGGATGAGCAGGGAACCCATGAGGATTTTCTTCAAAGTGTAATAGGCATCTCTCCGACTTTCTAACAAACAGAAGTGAGAGGGTGAGCCCACAAAGCATAGCCGTTGCACTGGATGTGTAGCCGTAGTCGTTCATGATGAACCGGGCCGCATTTCTCTGCAACTTTTCATGAGCGGTAATGTGACTCACAAGAGAGGGATTCCAGGCACAGTACCCATATTCCAGAATGGGCAGAACAGACGTTTTGTACACCATCAACTTGATACATTTTTCTGCGTGGGACAGATTGCGCCGGATTACCCCCAAAGCGGCCTTGGTCTTGTCAACAACTGAACTATGATGTGCTCACCCCAGTTCAAAGTCCTAGACAGTGTTAGTCCAAGATATTTGAAAGAGGACAAATTGCAGATGGGTGGCCGCCCAGCGAATAAGTTCGTCTAGGCATTTGTATGCCAGACCTGACGGACCTAAGGAAAGTCATAGAAGCGCACTTCCCGACATTTATTTTCATCTTCCACTTCGGGCACCAAGTCTGAATTTTATTGAGGTCAGATTGCAAAATGTCTTAGGACTCCAT
>JASGXE010016680.1:0-11679 GCA_030068105.1 Sinentomon sp. SZTP_YWyxl
AAAACGAATGAATCAGATACAAATGCTTTATATGGAAGCACACTTTACGTGGAACTTACTTTGACCTGCTCGATTTTACTGTATGTAGTGATGGGGAATCTGTACAGCATCTCTTCTTTATTAATCCAGATGATGGCCTCCTCAAGTTCCACCAGCTTCTGTTGCAGCCTCAAAACATCCTGGTGAAAATCCGGTACAGACTCCAACCTGTCACAGTTTTCCAGCTTCAAGATTTCCGGAGATATAGTTTCCAATTCAGTTGTCACATACTCAGTCTTTGCCGTGAGCTCATCTTCAAACAACGATCTTCTGAGTTCCAGCATCTGATGACAAAAAAAAACAAGAAAAATAGTTTAGCCTTGAAATGATGCGCACCAACTTCATCTCGAGTGCCAACTACGAGCAAATGGATTGATTCCAAAGTCACTCGCAGTCCAATCCACTGAGTTAAAAAATGCAAAACCAAGCCCCTTATCTCGTGGTTTTTGCAACAAAAAACTCCTGAATGCAAACAGAATCGGACACTCAGGTTCATAGCATAGCTTCGTTGCACGGGCTTGCCATGGGCAAAAAAATTGGCAATTGTTTCATGAATGAAAAATTAACAATGCTGGCAGTGTTTCATGAGTGAAAAATAAACAATCTGATGTGATCTTACAATCGTACAAGTAGCATGGCTAACCTTAAAGAAATTGGCAAAAATGGGCTTGACATTGACAGGCCATTGTTGGACAGCAGTGTTCTGATGAATGATCTCCCCATCAACTGGGCAAAATTCCAATATGGCCATCATCCTCTGGAATAGTTCACTTATTTTTGATTTTAGATCGTCCAAAGTAACAGACTTCGTGTGATCAAAATACTTTGATAAGCTTAGCATTTTTTCAGTGCATTTTGGTAGAGTTTCAGAATGATCCCTGATCTTCTCAAACTCATTGCATATCCTGGAATAAAATAACATCGTTTCGCATCAGAGGATGTCGTGATTTCCGAGAATTTATTTTCAAACAAATATAAAACCACTCAATTGGTCCACATACGTGTATAATGAAAAAAGGTTTGTCCTGAATTGCCATCAAAATAACTTCTTAACCTCCAAATCCTGCAGAGTTAGGACAAAAATCACACTTTATTCATGCTTCCAGATATGATATCCCGCGAGTATGGGAGTGTATGTTAAAAAGATAAACAGATGGGGGATTCTCGATAAAAAACGGCGCATTCTGATTTTTCAAAGTTCGAAACTTTTTCCGCAGAATTTGTTCAAGCAGATAATTTGCTAATTTGTTGATCAGGAACATCCGATGAGAGTTTATGGTCCGACTAGCAAAACCGGCATTAACAAATTTTCAGTTTGAACAATTTCCGCATGGCATCATTGAACTTCTGATCCGTTTTTTTTTAGCCACCCCGGAGATGGGCCATCTACTTTCCAAACTGTCAGAAGTTTGCATCTTCAATGTGGGCCAAATCAAGCCAAACAACAATGAATCAGAAGGACTAACAATGAACACTGATCCAGGTGAAAGGCACTGATCTTAGAAATTATCTCAGCCATAAAAGACTGGCAAGCATCCATCAGTTCGCTTATCATTTCATCACAAGACATGTGACTAATCTCAAACGGAATTGAAGTGGGCAAGCCAACGAGCTGAAGTTTGATTCTGGACAAGAATTGATGTTCGTCGACCCAGGCGAAGAAATCATCTCCTGACAACAATTTGTCCAGCTTCGATCTCTCATCTCCGTTTATCAGAAAATCGAAGGAAGCCGCTATATTGGCAAAAAAATAATGATTGAGTTCATGATTTGCATCAACCATGCTCACATCGCTCTCAAACAATCGTCTTGAAAAACACCATCAATCAATGCCTGATTATCATCGTAAGACTTTAGTAATCATTAATATTTTTGTGCCTGTACACGATAAGAGGCAGATGATGGGATCGTAAAGCACAACATGCCATGTTCACAAACCAAATCCAAGAATAGTGAACACAACTCATGATAAAATATGAGAATCATCAAATACTAAATTAATTGTAAACGTTATCGATCGATCAAAAAAAAAACTATTTCACGCTAAGATTTCAAACGTTGTGACAACGTGATTTAAAAACTCAACAAGTGGCGTAATTCGGTGCTTTGAGTGTCGCCAGTTTTTATTTGTCCGTAAGAGGCACGAATGTCGTGCAGTGGCCAACTGCAACACGGAAATTTACATTGCGACTGTACGGGAGTCGCGGAGCGGTTTGTCACAAACGGAAACTTAAATTTCTCTTGAACGGAATAATCGATTTTGATGAAACTATTTGTGCTGGAAAGCTCAAAATTAGACGATTTCAATAATATAAAATAATCCCGATCTTTTCACGGGAAAAACAGAGAAATCATGCAAGATTTAAATGTGTTCAAGTTTTGACAAGAGAAATTTTCGGGTTCTTGCCGGACATTTTCAATAATTTTCCGTTGCAACATGGTTTCCACTGGAAACGTTGTAGAGGAAGCTTTCAGGTTTCCAGAAATACCGCAATCGTCGTATTTGATCACCATTTGACTATTTTATGACCAGAGTAAATGCTGCGTGGCAGCATTGTTTTGTTTTGAGCGGGGAAGAGTCCGCGCCTCCTTGGAAATCTGAGGGGGCAACCGCTTCCCCGCACAAAAACGATATAATGCTTCCATATCGCGTTTTCTCTATTCATTAAAATGGTCAAATGGTCTTCAATTCTTCAAATGCAATGATTTTGGTATTTTTGGAAAGCTGAAGGCTTCCTCTACAACTCTTGTGGAAACCATGTTACAACGGAAAAAATTGCACAATCATTGAAAATGTCCGGCAAGAACAGGAAAATTTATGTTGTCAAAACTTGAACACATTTGATTCTCTCATGATTTCGAAGTTATACCAGTGAAAAGTTCGGGATTTTCGGGATTATTTTTATCCTCTTGAAATCGTCTAACTTTCAGCTTTCCAACACAAAATGTTCCATCACAATCCATCATTTGCTTCCAGAGAAATTTAACTGTTCATAGCCGGTGCACAGCGACTCACAAATCAACCAGAGCCAGGAAAACCGGCCTCAATGCGACTGCAGTGTTGCTGAGTGGTGAAAATAATAAGCAGAATTTCGGTGTTTGGTGGGCGGGGTAGGCGACAACAGAGTCGTTCAACTTTGTGAGTATGGGTGGAACGTTGGTTGGAGGTACAAGGAAAGAGAGACAGAGCATGGGATCCCTCAAAGCTGTGTACTGACTTTCAGGAAAAGTTATTGTAGTGCCATTAGAAGATTCTCACGAAACATTCTGCTAAATTTTTATGCAATTTTCCCTGAAACGTTATGAATGCACAAATGTTGAAGAGGTAAGAAAAACCAGCGAATCCTTGTAGAGTATATCTGCTGGATTCAATTTTCAAAATTCCAGGACAGATGTAATTTTCCAGATTTTTCAAGGACATGGTCAAATGCTCCAAACGGGGGGTTTTTATTTTATGGATTTCAAAGTTTTTGGGGGAGGTGCAAAAAAGAATGAACAATTTATTTGAGGGGAAGTGCAAAAAAGAATGAACAATTTTTCTCCGTGTGCTTCAACACGATTTTCACATTGAGCGAGAAACTTTGGCAAAAGAGGGCATCTTCTTCAAAATGGTCAGCTTTTGAATGGACATTCAGAAACTTTTTAATGTGGGCAAAGTCTAAGTGTCTGGGAATGATGCAGTTTGTTTGGCTTGCATGTTGTACTGTTTGTAATTTTTGAGGACATTCTTCAATCTTCCAAATCTCTGGGAAATAAGAACGTGTCATTTTTTACATCGTTTTACTTTTCCAGAACATTTTTTTCATTTCCAGGCCATTCCGAATCAGTAGACACTCGGTTTTTTCTTGGGCCATTTACAAGTAATTTTCGGGTACCCTTCGTTTTTTCATTGGGCTTGCAAAAGGAAAAGAGAAATCTCTTGTATCAAGAAATTTTTGTCATTCATCCTGATTCTTTCCAATAAGTTGAGGTTCGTCAAATTTGTGAAATTTTTCTGCCAATCTCGAGTTGTTATGAACGCTCGAGCATGAACATGAACCTGGCGACAGTGTTGGTGTCAGACAAATTGTTTTTGCTTGCAGTGAAGAGAAGTGTTGTGGGGTGGGCCTGCAACACCTCCGTGAACGTTCAACACTAAACAAACAAAAAATAAGAACAAAAAATTCATCACCCATTTTTCCAACATAATCCAATGGAGCAGCCAGCCATTTGTCCAATGTTGTCAAAAGATCTTGTTGCAAGGATTGTTGAAATTCTTCGACAATACCAATGTTAAGGAATGTGACATATCCACCAATTAGTAATGAATCAACGGTTTGAATATTGCTGAAAGATCCAATGAACTGTTAAACAAAAATGAACAAGAATTTGTTGCTTCCAATTGTCGATAAACCACATCATGGGTTTGTTAATAAAGAAGCAAAACACGAGGATATGCTGGCACAACTTTTAAAATTTTTCTCGTGAACCGGTGTCACCCGTAAGTTTATTATTTTCACAAAACCTTTTGTCCACGGCATCTCAGCCCCAACAATGATTTCTTTCTTTCAAGAGAGAAATGTTTGCGAATTAAGTCAGTTATGTAGACATCACATGCAAATGTTTCTGCCCAAAAGGACAAGGCAAACACAATTTAGATTGATGACTCATCAAGTTAAAGATGTAGACATTATACAGATGTACCTGAGTGCCTTGAACAACAAGGCAAACATGACAAATCTTTGGATTGATTAAACTCATGAATTCAGAGATTTCGACATAAAGTTCAAAAGAAAGTGCCAAACACAATAAGGCAAATATGGCATGTCAAAATCATTTAAGAAAACATCGAACCTGGTTAAAGATTGCCAGAAATGCTTGTTTGATGTCGCCTGCTGTAGGATACATCTGAATTTTCTTCTCTTCTACGATAATGTCCAAATAGAGTGATGGAAGGGTAGCAGCCTCGTGAAACAAGCCAACCATTGTTATCAGGTTTCTCTCTACAAAAAATCTAACCTAACAATATTGGTAAAAGACAAAACGGAAACAATAATAGAACACCTTCATTGTGGTTATACAAAGAACTTGCGAAGTACTCGTAATCAGTAGATTTACCAAAAGTTACAACGACGTGGAATTGCAACGAAAGCTTTTGCATTGGCATTTTTGCAGCTGGGACAGCAATAAAAATGCCAATGTAAAAGACGGTTTTCGTCAGATTTCGACCAAATTTGGACCGAGGCCAAATGAGACCTTGACCAGTCCAAACCGGACCTTGACTGGGATGGAATGGAGCTTATTTTATTTTATTACAGGCAATACTGTCACAAATGAACTGGTGACAGAACACAACACACAAAGATATTGATACAGTTTTGGCTTCGTCAAAGAAATCAATTCAATACAAAAAAGAGAAAAAACAAGCACAACAGCAACAATCTCGAAAAAAGACCAGCATAACACAAATCAGTTCTGAGATATTTCAAACAAAGAGCCAGAAAAAAATACTCATGTCTGAGGTGCGACGCCGAGGGACATGCGTGCATGAGAGATAAATTTTGAACTCGAGGGAAGGCCATTCCATTCCCTGATGGTTTTCGGAAAAAATGAATTGAAGATCACATTAGTTTTAAAGATGGGCGTGTAAACAGCAAGCCCATTATCTGCTCTGCGTTGACAGGCTTTGATGGAATAGCAGTTCGGCAAACTAAAATTGAGTGAATGGAAAGAATGTCGTGGAACAGACTGAAGAAGCGAGCTGTCCTCGGAGGAAATAATGACTCTATAAATTACGACATCGTCCGCAAATAGCCTAATACAAGATGTTAAGTTGGCAGCTATGTCGTTAATGTTCAAAAACAGAAGTGGACCCAGCACACTACCTTGAGGAACCCCAGAAGTGACAGGAGTTTCATCAGAGGTAGATGTAAGAACCGACACCATTTGGGAACGATTACTCAAAAAGCTTGCCATGAGTTTTTAAACAAATGACGGAAAACCCATCGATTTCATCTTATTTAAGAGTTTACCATGCGGCACCAAATTGAAGGCCTTTTGAAAATCGAGAAAAATAGCATGGGTGCTTTCTCCTCTATCCATGTTCCTGCCAATTTATTCAACTAAAAGTTAAACCTGGGTTTAAACCTAGTTAAACTAAAAGTTAAACCTAAGATTTTGGAGCAAATGCATGTGAGTGAGATCAGGCGGTAACTGTCAGGCCGATTAGAGGGCATATCTTTCTTTTTTATGGGAATCACAAGGGCTCGGTTCCAATCCATGGGTATATACCCATCCAGAAAGATTTGGGAAAAGAAAGGTGCCAGAGTTACGCATAATGATGGAGCCAGTTCTTTTAACATGCGACCCGGTAACCCATCTGGCCCCATGGCTTTCTTAGGGTTAATTTTCCTCAGCATCTTGTACACTCCTGGACTCTCAGTAAATTGAAGGAAGGGCAGAAACACGGAGTGTTTGATTGAGATCGTTCTTGCAGGGCGAGTTCTCATCCACTATGATTTAATCTGGTTCACATTCCAGGATCGTCGTGGTCCCGTTCTCAGAGCAAATTTAGAAGAGTCTCTGCAAGCCTCAAGTCTGCTCTGAAGACGGGCCGGTGCCAGCAATGAACCAATGGAATGTCAACCAGATTCAACCATTGTGGAGAAAATATCCAACTCGTCCAGAGAGAGCAATATACATCCCATGTTGTTGAGCCCTTTTTCCCAAAATCGCACAACATTGGATTGGGAAGAGGGAGCCATTTTCCAAAAATAAAAAAAGATTGAAAATTTACGAATAAAAAGTTTTTCTTCACAGCTTGAGACGCCCGAATACAGCAGGGAAGAAAGTGCTTTGAATGGAAGTGGAAGACACAAAAATTGAATGAATTGAAAAAATCACTTCATGCCATTCCAATAACCATGTTGCAAAGCAGTGCGCGATCTGGATCTTTTGTTGGTGGATAAGGTCATTGCAGAAAAAGCCAATGCGAGACAAAAATCCACGCCAAGAGGGATGCTTTTATAGAATTGGCTCCTGTCGTTTGAAGTGATATATCACTGCTGACATGATGGTGTCAAATCGGGATCAAAAAGGATTGGGACAAATATTGAATTGCCGATTGGTAATCGGGTGCCTCGGGCACCCAATTGCACCCACATCAAACAGGATGCAAATGCAAATAGGGCACCCAAATGCAAATACTTCGTAAATCTTGAGCCATTCCAAAAGAGTCATCATGAATTATGTGCCGAAAAGGTTTTACATCTGCGAAAAGGTTGGTCCATTTCTATGCCTGTTGCATGCACCCCACTAACACCAAAAAATACAACCCGAAAAACAATTACAGAGCAACATCGCCAATTTGTCAACGCAGCAGGAACTTACTTGACATGATAACATTGTAGAAAGGCATCGAAATAATTTCGAAGTGTTCGATGACTTGATTTTTGCAACAGACCAAGTGGAAAATTCGCCGAGAATACCACCAAACCATCTTTCCAACAACAAAGCCTTGATTAGCTCAATTTCATTCATTGATTTGCTTATGAAAGGGTCCAGGCTCATAACCTCCCAACTTCTGGAATCAGCATAAGAGATAAAAGAATTTAATTTCAGAAGTTTCCAAAGAATCCAAAGGCACAGTGCACACATGGACCTGAATGCAGCACCACCACAACTTTTAACCATGGGGGCTACACCAAAAAGAACTGGTCTTCATCTAGTTGCCTGACATTCCAGAATTTCAACAACCTCTCGTCTGACAAACTCATTGGCGTGCACAAAACTGAGGAGGGCAAATCAAAACTGAGGAGGGCAGCCATCGCAATGAATATGGAACATCACAACACAATTATTGGAAAGATGATGGCCCGAATTCAAGTGGTTTGATGTGGCAAATATGAATGCAAAAACAGTGATGTTTGTATTTGTAGTGTTTTTCAAAACACACGACTGTACATACCTACTCACCGAAAATTGAACTGGTTGCTGATGTCCACTGAAAGAAGCTCATCAACACAAAACTGATAACTGTGAATGATTACAGGGCAAAGAACGACCAGATCCTGCTTTATTCTTTCAGAATATCGCAGAAAGTCTTCATGGTCGTAACCGTTCGGCACACTAAAAGAGAAAAAAGATGACTGAACGAGTTCTTGCAGGCCGAAAATGTCCTTTGATTTTGTTCTTTTGTCCCATAAAAATGCACTGCAAAGTATAATGACGGCCACACTTCAGTCATGCTCAAGCAAAGGGCCCGCTGTGTTTGAAGGAAAAAGTCCACCAAAATGCTGGACCAGTGGTAAAAGGTGCAATCGTTATCCAGCTGGAATGTACCCTTTGGATAAGACTTGTCAAAAATCAATCTCATAGTCGACTCTACATCCTCGTTGCAAAACCTTTTAATTGTCAAACTTTTTGGGTAGAAATTAACTGTATAAAAATTATTACTCTGCATCCTCGTTGCAAAATCTTTTTGACAGTCAAATTAATTTGGGCAGAAATTCACCTGATAAAAATAATAAACTTCTTGGATATTCGGAGAAAACATCAATTTCTGATCCGATTTTCCATTTAAAAGCAAGTGGTTGAATAAAATTGATCTAAGAAGCTGTGCAGCAGTCTTATTTTTATTAGGAAATGCTTAAGACATGTACGTATTTGTTGTGTCGTTACTCAACAGAACCGAAATCGGAGTGAACTTCTTCCATCTACTTCCACCAGTTCCTGGAATATTCGGAAGAACTCCAACTGCTGATTCAGTTGCTCCAAGTCTGTAGGTTTCGACAACTTCTTCCAAAAGATCAGAGACCAATTTCGGAAAACATTCCATCGGGCTTTTTGGAATCAACTGAAATGAGAGCCAGGCAGCAAACTTATTTGCAAGAGAAGAATGGAAGTTTGACTGAAATATAGACTACATATTACCCTCTTACTGTTGAGAAAAAGCAATGACCAAGCAAGGTTTGTGGAGATTTTTGGCAATGAATGTATCACAAAGGCACTACGATGTGTTAGTTACAGGTGCATTTGGCAGGCTTAAAAAGCCAGCCAAATACACTGTAAAAATTTCAACACTTCGCAGGCAGCTTGCTTGAGGAGAGCCTGGAAGTGATCTGAAATAATTCCTGCGCAATTGTCAGAACTCATATGCCTTCCCCTATCTCTCTTCTTCCTGCGATCCTGCTCAGGAAGAATTCAGGCTTCTCTGGAGCGTTTTCTCTACTGGTGTAAGGAGTTAAAGCTGGCCATGTTACCAAAGAGAAGAGCGGAGAGAAGTCCACTTTGTCGATGAGGAATCTATCATGTCCAAGTCATATTGAAGATGGTACTTTAAGATAACATTTCGCAATAGAACATTAATTTTATACATGCATATCCTGAAAATATCAACTAAACGCCAAACATCTGCTTGATATTTGTTGACACGATTCGGATCAAAATTCTGCCGCATGTGCTCCTCCAGGAAGGCCGCAAATGAAAGGGTGACAAAATTGAAAAGCACGATTATTGAAAGATCGTATGAAGAGATTCATAATTTCAATCATGCACATGAAAGGGTGACAAAATTAAAAAGCACGATTATTGAAAGATCGTATTAAGAGATTCATAATTTCAATCACGCACATGGTTGGCAATCAATACTTTTGGCTAGTTTTAGTCCAACAAAATAAAAATGTGCAGAAAGCATGCCACACAGCCTCTGAAAGCCAAGAGAATGGAAGAGAGAGAAAAATATGTGAAGTTCACTAAAATGGATAGGCCAAGGCCATTACCTAGGAAATTTCCTGGAATCTTCATACCTTCAAAATATTTTCTATCACTACACCAGGAATATGTGGATCCTGCATCGCCTTAATTTCTCCAACAGCTGAGATGGGTAGTGCAGGAAATCTTTGTCTTGGGGAAATGGACGTTTTCGACGTCTTCATAGAGATTTAGATGACATTTATCATGGTGTCACTAGTTTGCACCTGAAAACCAATTGATTACTTGCTAGTAAGCTCATTTGGGCTGTTTGCAGCAAGATATCTCAGCAAGCAGCAAAGAATCAAGAGCAGAATAAAAAAATGAATAAGCAAGCGAAAATGGTCCACAAAATGGTAAAATTATTCACGTTTCTACGTGATGTCCAGCCTTATATTTTCTGAACCCAAGTCTCACTTCATGGTAAAGTTTCCGTTTAGGCCTTCATTGCAGAGAAAACGGCGATAAAAACAAGTTTTAAATCCTGGTAGGCGAAAATTTATGAGACTTGACGAAGAGCAAAAGCTGTTCGCACGACTCAACTTGGCAGCAAAGGAAGGTGATACAATGCTCCTTTGATGTAATCACCTATCAAGGTGCATGAATAAAAAAAAAGTTTTGGATGAATCACTTCTTCCTCTGGTACTTGAAGAAAACAGAGAAAGTGGAAAAGCACCTGAGGAAGGAGGAGTGATTTCTCTGATATGTAGTGTTGATTCACACACCTTGAGTTGTGTAATCACATCAAAGGAACACTATGTTACCTCACCTAACTGCTTTCATCATGGCACCTTCTCAAAGCTACCTTCGAATCAATATTGAATTTCGAATCAATTTCGAAATTTCAATTTCGAATCAAAATCAAAAATCAATTTCAAATCAAAATCAATTTCGAATCAATATCGAAAATCAAAATTCAAAATTCAAATTCAAAATTCAAATTGAATTTCAAATTCAAAATTCAAAATCAATTCGAAACTCAGCTTCGAATTAAAAAGCCAAGAGCGGCGAAAAAGAACAAAATTGGCAAAAAAGAAACTATCTGGCTTGAAACCTCAAAATGTGCTTCTGCCTGTGCAACGCTGATGACATCCGAGACTGGTGCCACACCAGTCACAAACGTTCCAATGCCTCCTCAATCTTGGTTTTTTTACGGACATTTCTGACACCCGCTTGCACAGTTTGTCCTTCTGAGTGTTTAGCACTGCTCTTGTAATCAGGTAATTACTCTATTTTAATATGCTGTCTGATTCCCTGAGAATGCTTTTTTGCCATGAATCATGCGCCACGACATGAATTTTTGCCAGACTGCATAACAAGAGTCCAAAAAATCACTAAAGTTCCTGTCCTTTCCAAAACGCAATCACACACATAGCGATTCCAAAACGCAATCACACACATAGCGACTGCTCATATTCAATTACTCGAATAGCAAATGTAGTTTTCTCAGGGGCGGAAAAAGGAGCAACATTGGCAAAAATCGTCAGTGGATTTGCAAAAAAATTGAAGAAAATTCAGGAAAATAATGCCTGAATAGATACCATAAATTTCACTGCCCGCATGAGTTTCATCAATCCAATTTGGTCAGAAGGAGGCAAAAAAGCAAAACGAAAAAAACCTTCCATCGCACGCGTCCCTCACAGCCACCCAAATCATGTTTTTGAACAAACCGAATTTTTGAACAACGACGAACGCCTTGAAGCAAGTGCCAAATTTTGTACTTCCTTAATGCAATGTATTAGCTCCACTATTTGGCAAATTAAAGAGGAATGAATTCAATTGAAACAGTTGCCAGCTGGGTTTTATCATCCATCAAAAAGAAGAGAGTGAGGCACTCCCTTCAACACAGTGATCAAATTGCCTGCCGCCTTTTGTTAGTGACCAAAGAACTCACCCAGCTTGCCTCTCGAT
>JASGXE010016681.1:0-10306 GCA_030068105.1 Sinentomon sp. SZTP_YWyxl
TGCATTAAAATCATATCGATTCGTTCTTTTTGCATCATTTCAGGTGGGAGAATAAATGCCAGCAGCTCGCGTAGTAAATGAATGAGTGAATGAATTTCAAAAAGGTGAGCATTGGATGCTCGAGTACATGTTTGATTTCGATATCATATGCGAGTTCTGCACTATTCCCCGCTGTAAACGACAAAGGAGATCGTTATGATGTTTACGTAGGAAAATTTCAGCGTTCCGATACTTCAGGCCAGCCTTCGCTCGAGCGCTGAATTGATCGGGTTCGCTGAACATTTTACCTGCTTTAAAATCATATCGATCGTTTTTTGCATCGTTTACAGGTGGGAAGAGGTAAATGCCAGCAGATGCGCGTAGTAAGATGCATTGAGTGAATGAATTTCAAAAAGGTGAGCATTGGATGCGAGTACAAGGTGATTCGGAAATGGAGTTCCACATTCCCGCAAGACAACGGGAGGTTTTTGGTGTTTCCCGTGAGAAAATGTCAGGTTTCCAACCAGGCCAGCCTTGGTTGGCTGCGATTGACGGGGTCATCGCCACGAAAAGGTTAAATCTGATCCTCCCGAATTTTTCTCATCTTCCAATTCGAAGAGGCTTCAGCGGAGTGCCGAAAGATTCATTTGTGCTGATTCCAGACAGACTTCCGTCAGTCTGAAATGATTTCGCACCTGTCGGCCTGAAGTTTCTCCAGTCAGTTCTCGAGGGCACCATTTGCACCTCGCTTCCATCCACTTTCTTACAAAGGGTGTTGGTCGCCGCTCTGATTTTGACATTGAACACCCCAGCTTGAAATTTTATCTGCACTTTACAGTTTTCCCCCGGACAGTTCGCGAGTGGAATGCCCTTCCTTCCTGGGCCACACTTTGCATGCTTGCCAAGTTTTTCCCCGGTGACTTGTGATCCCGTTTGTTTTGATTGCAGCTCAACCTCTTTGCATGAATTGTTGCCTCATTTTTCACTTCATTTGATTGACATTTTTGACGTTCAACTTGCTTGTTGAGATTTGAACAAAATTCAGGTAGGTACCTAATAACAATAATAATAAGTACGCCCACATGCAACATTTGATAACTTCACATGGTCCAGTCAAACAACTTAGGTACTCGGCAGGGAGGCAGGACACGAGTGTTGGACAGGACATTCATTTTCCCTAGAGGCAGGCACCGGCAGCCTTTCCAAAAACGACAGGTGTTGTGGGACACTGAACGCCGCCTCAGTTTTGGCTTTCAAATATCTCAACGCCTCACGCATGAAATTGACTGCAACCGAACTTGCAATTATTTTCCCAATCTCAAATCTGCATGGGTTGGGAACATGAAGGTTGGGAACATGTCATGTCGTCCACGTGGGTGAAAGAACGAAGGCCCAACTCCAACCAGAATACCCTCTCATCTGCCACTTGACTGGCGAGTGGCGGCGGGGCTTTCTGTTTTGTGTTGTCCCATGACCAGCAGCGTGTAACATCTGCTCTGTCTGTTCCGATGCACCCTGCCCATATCAATTTCCAATGATCACGCCACCACCTTTCTTTCTAGAATTTCCCGCGAGTTTTAAAATAACTCATGAGGACTCGGCTGGTTGTTTGGCGCCGTGGCCGCAAGGTGCGCCCACCCACCCACCGGCCCCATGTGATTGGGCGTCTTGCATTTCTGTGTGAATGTGCCTGTAATTTCCCGATGCCGTTCGTTTTGCCAAAGAAAACAAAAGCCAAAAAAAAGCACCGCAAAAAATCATCCATCCTTTTTTTCGGCGAGAGATCATCCAGAATCACTTCCTGATTGATGGAGTGGGACTTCTGAAGATGACCCATTTCTGAGGTGCAAACGGAGGTTCGTTCAACGAAAGATAATCGAATCTAGGTCCTATCTCAAATCTATCAAACTCAATCAACCTCGAACAAGGATGTCTTGCATGCGTGGACGTTGGAGGAGATATTTTGATTTGGAAATCCCAGAGCCCAAAAGTCGCCCGGAATTTTTACGTGATACCGCAGTGAGTGATTTGAGCATCCTAGAAATTCGGCATAGCTGATGGCTCCAAGGAGAAATTATTGGTCAAGCTTGATGCCTCCCAAACTGCGTTGAAGCCTGGGCGACTTGGACGGAAATAGCCTTGCCAATGAAAAGGCAAACGCAAACGGAAATTTACTGGGTCAAAAATAGCCCAGCCACAGAGCCCCTCTGGCATGTCTGCCCATGTAATCTCAGGGTCGATTTCTGGCCTTGTGGTGCATCAAAGCGCGTCTCGCACATCCAGCAGTAATTTATTCAGGCCCATAGTGTCCAGCCGGAATGCGGCGTCAGTCAGGTCAGACTGGGCTTGCCCACGCAATTGACAAGCCATAAAAATTATCGCCTCTGGCAACACCAGCCTGCGCAGGTCTGTGTGGCAAGTTCAAGTGCAGAAAAGCGTGCTTTTTGACAAGTTGCAGTTGCACAATGCTTTGATCAATTTTATGAGAGAAAAATTGCATAACCTGGCGAGGAAATGTGGGGATTGGATGTCTCCTGCCTGGCTTGTGTGCAAGTCTGTGTTTCAAACACTCAGCTGACACTTGCATTTCCAGAATGGCTAACGATTTTTTCTCTTCGGGTAAAGCGTCAAACAATAGCTCACATAAAAATCAGCCGACATCAGTCCCCTTTCAAGCTGTCATGGCCATCAGGCCGTCTTCCTTGTTGACGGGAGACAGTCAAAGGCGGAAACTGACGGTCTCATTTCTCAACTGCACTGACTGCAAGACAAAGTCACTGCAGCTCTGTACAGTGAGTGTGATCCCCAAAACTTCAACCATCCTAATGGTTTTAATTGGAAAATGAGGATCATCAAATGTTCAAAATTATCCAAGATTCTTATCAGGAAGTTCAGGAAAATCACGCGAATATATTCGGGAATAGACAGAGACACCACCCTCACTTCTCCAAGTGACCTTTCGGACTCCGGCCAGGCCTGACAGGCCCGTGGGCCAGGCCCAGGCCTGTTGGGGCCCTTCAGTGTCAGGTTTTTTGCTTCTGCATTAGCTCCTTGTCAGGTTTTAGGACCCTGAACCAGAAACCCGTCCCGGGGGACCCACTGGACACAACTCCCTTGGGGCCCAAAAGAAGACGACTCCGGCCATGCGGATTGGACTTTTCGGAACGGGGCCGCGCTTGTTGAAGAAAGGATTGTAGAGGGATTACATGCAAACAGTTTCAGGAGAAACGAGCAACGCCTGGAACATCAATCACACCACTTCGCAGCGGGTGCCCTTGACTCAAACTGACGGTTATTCGTCAAGAAAATGCAAAATGCAGGTACTCACCACGACACTCGGCCAATTGTTCGTCTGAGTTGTCCTGGCAGTCGTTTTCACCATCGCATGTCCAAGACATTGGGACGCACCTTCCGTTTCCACATTCAAACTCGTGTGACGAGCAGAGGGCTGGAAGAGAAAAAAACATTGACAAAACCATTAGGCTCTTGTTCCAAACAAAATTAGGTCATGTTAATGTTGGCAGGGTCATGGTTCCGAATCAGTGGAATTGGAGTTCAGCTTGAGAGCCGGGGGATTGGAAGCAAGGAGCAGGAAAACTTGAAAATTTCTCACTTTCGACTTACCAGTAACTTCTGCATCAGCCAAGCGTGAACTCATGAATGCAGAACGTGCTTGCTGCAAAGGCAGGGATCAGGGAGATCACTTTTGTGTGGAGTCTCCACACCCATGCCTTTCCATGGAATGCAAATGCGGCAGGTCAGTCCAGGGGCCACACACACACAGTGGACCAAAGACACCCCTATGACGACCTACGAAAGTGTCATCTTTGTCTACCTTCCCATGGCTTTTTTCCTTCGAATCCAATCCCCCAAGGTCCACGAAGGCCATTGTTTAGCACCCATGCAAGGCAGGCAACAAAGTTGGTTGGGTTGCAGCTGTTATAGGTTGGTAAATGGTATCTAACTAATTCAATAAGAAAATTGATTTAATTCATTCAACCATGAAGTGTGATGACGTCTTGTCAGACTTGGCAACTGGCAAAGTATCCGTATAGAAAGAGGCCAAAGGGAATGGCAACATTTTCGAAGTTTAAGCCTTGCTTTTTGACATTTTCTTACCTGTGGAAGGGCTAGGCAGCTGCAGAAGAACAAGGGAAATGAAGCATCCAAAGCTCTTGAACAGAACCTTCGTGATCACCTTCTTGTTAAAAATGCTTTTCGCACAGGGTGTTTCATTACTTTTGATGCAATAAGGCATGATGATTGATGAATCTGGCCGAGAAACAGAGCAGGTAACTACAAAGACGAGGCGATGTCACCACAATCACGTGAAAACACTAGGAACAAAATTCTATCACAGGTAACTCGAGTAGGTTTGGAACCAGGGTTTCAAAACCATCCACGAAGATGCAAGTCACTTTAGATCAGTCTTTCAAAACGTTACAGGTAGGTAATCAAAAATGCCAGTGTGTGCTGACTGAAGGACGTGAAACAACAGATCGCAGCACTGCAAAATCGCACATTGATTCCGAAGGCAAGGCACTGAAAACACCAGGTTGAGTAGCACAAAATAATACTTTGTCAGGTTTTGGTTGAACGAAAACGTGAACGTGACGTTTTGGCGTGTTCCCTTGGCCTACTTTTGAGGAGAGAAAAATGAATTAGGCTGTGAAATGAGAATGTCAACACTGCGTGTGATGGTGTGTCATCAATTCGCTTCGGTATGAACCCACGGTGGAAAGAAAGCGTGAGTGCCTACTTCGCTTGTCCAGAGCAAAGGATTCCAGTGGGCAGTGAAATCCTTTGTTGCACAATTTGTTGGACGCTGTGGCAGCCTGCATCAGCACACAAACCGGCCTGGCGAAAAGACCTGTGGACCTTGCAAGACCCTTTTTGGACAAAATCGAAATCGACCATCCTCGCAACTTTCTGCACTTTGGCCAGGTGCTGCCAGAGACGATTTCCAAAAGTCTCTGGATCATAGATTAGCTCTGGATGCTGCGAGAACAGTTCACGAAACGAGTTGAAACTCCCCAACAATATTTGTCATTGACGGACCTTGTGCGATCCTCGCGAACTTTTTCGCCACTTCTGCAGTCTGCACCTTCCAGCCTTGGACCGGTGAATGTTGACAAATGACACTCGCCCTGTTCTGTTTCCACACGACCGCTGTTCAAACCCACGTGCGTTCTGATTTCGCAAACAAAAAAAAAACGGAAAACCTCCACCACCGGTTCCAGCAAGCAGCAAACTGCCTGCCTGCTGGCCTGCTGCACTTCACTACATGCATGCAACTGCAGTCTGCGATGGGAACTGAATCCCGAATCCCCTGACGTTCGCCGAAATCTCTCCCCTCTCTCACCTTCTCCTCCACCGGATTCGAAGCGAATGAGGTGAAAAGCAGCGATGTGGCGAGGTGCAGAGTTGATGAATATCGATGCAGAATTTCTCCGACAGATGGTGGGAAGAGTTTGGGTTGGGTGCCAATTAAGGAAGCAGTACACGGTTCGGCTTTTCAAGTCATCGCTCGTTTGTGTTCACATGGACGGACCGGGTGATCACAAAAGAATCGTCACGTGTCTTCTGCGGCCCTGCGTGCAGAGCGACAGAAGGTTAAACTTTACTTCAACTGACTACCGCAACAGCCGCAACAACCGCAACAACCGCAACAACTCTTCCCGCAACAACCGCAACAACCGCAACAACCGCAACAACCGCAACAACAGCCGCACCAACTGCAACAACCGCAACAACCGCAACAACCGCAACAACCGCAACAACTGCAACAACCGCAACAACTCGCAAGTCTGCATTGACAGTTGTTGCGGGACATTCGCGAGATTTTGTACTTTTTTATATTTTATTCTTTTTAATTTCATATTTGTTGTCATTTTTACAATCCTTTGCTTTTTCTAATTTATAACTGTTCAAAATAAAAAAAAAACAAATTCTATGTTGTTTTGTGTTTGAGTTGAATATGCCTGACCAAGGCAGACCTGCTGGTGTAAGACTCTCCGCAGCGCTCACAAATATTGTGCCTTCTTTGAGCTGCTGGACTATGGGTTGCACTATGCCTCTCCATCAGCCACGCCAAATCAAACTCTTTCCCGCAATCTGGACACGTGAATCTCTTGTCATTACCATGGGCATGGGCAATCCTGACGTGGCGTGAGACGGAGTCTTTTCTTTGAAAAGTCTTCCCACATCCTTCAAGCTGGCAAACAAACAACTGAAAAAATAAGAAAAGATGGAAGTGGGATGAAAGATGGGCTTTGTTAGTTGACAGTGTAGTCTTTGTGTTGTTAAGAAATCACAATGGGTCGAAAAACCTTGGTATCAGTTCCGAAGACCTGTTTCTCACCACATCCTGCGGTATTTGTGTTCTTCTAAAGAGGTGCCCACTTTGCAAATGACCTGAACAGGACACAGGTCCTTTGCAACGTTGGCAAAAGGAACTGAATAGGTATAATGTTCCTCTCTTGTCAAAAATGCACATTTACAGTTTCAAGACAATTTATATTTCATGGAGTTTGCGGTGGGCACAGTCATATACGATTGCGCTGTGGAAAAACGCCAGATAAAACTCCTGTGGCATTTGTGAACGATAAATCATTGTGAGGCCTACTCAAAAACTACTCATCGAAACTTAATTTGAGCTGCCAGAGAAACGGTTTACCTGTTTGTTTTGGTTTGCTGCTAAGTCGAGTGCATTTTCAACTACCCCTGGCTGAACAGCTGGTTCGGGTGCAATTTCTGGACCAGGTTGTGCAATTTCTGGTTCAAGTGCTGCAATTTCGGTCGGAAGTTGTTGTGGCTCAGGTTGCTCAATGTCTGACTCGGGTTGGGCAACATCAGGCGTCTCGGTTGGCACTGTCTCCTCCACATCTTCATCAGCTGATGGCAACTCAAAAATGGGCAAGAAAGTAGCAATCATTTGCATATCTCCCGTGACTGGTTGTGTGCAGTAGGTGCATGTTGCCTGGAACTCGGTGCCGTTTTCTTCAGCAATCCCCCTGAAATGCAGATTTACAACAATGTCATTACTTTACTTACAAACTGGATGTTCTTCACTCTCAGCAATGATCGAAATGTGGAAGATCCAAAGTCCATTTTGAGAACTTCGACCTGCAGGAAGAGGAAAAAAACAATTCAAACATTGAGATCATGAAATTTGACGTTTTTGCAATCCTGAAAGTGAAAATAAAAAAACCTTCGGCGCTCCATGTGGTTCGCCAGACAGGCCTGATGGTGCATGTGGCCGCATTTTGTGAACTTGATGGGATTGTTGTTTAACACAGCTTCATCAAAATCAAATTTCATGTAGCACGTGCTGCATGCCAATTGTTCCTGGTTCGTCATGCTGGTCTTGGAAGAGATGCTGGTCATCCAAGATGCTGGTCATCCAAGATGCTGGTTTTCTGCTTCTTTTCCGCTCGTCTCCAAAAGACTGACTATGACTCCAAGAAGCGAATCTGCGAATGATCAAGAATTCACTGATGCAGTGTGATTCCCGACTCAGAGATGATTTTCTTCAGCTTTTTCGTTGGCTCGCCCCAAGCACAACCCCGTTTCTCATTCCAATTCAACAAAATTCAATTCGGAGCATCACTCTGAATCACGCGGGAAGTTCTTGACAACCAACCGGGTGTTCCGAAAAATGTTCAAAAATTTGGCATGATTGTCGCAAGACAATCCAATGCCAATGAGATTCGAAAATGTTGAAAATTCGACTTTAAAAATCGGAATTGGAACAAATTCGGAGCGGAGCTTTTCAAAATTGCGAAAATTCGGAATTCCGGAAAAGTCGGATTTTTGCTATGTTTTCGGACTTCCGAAGAATCGGAATTGTGCCGAAATTTTCGGAATCTGGAATATTGCAATTGATCCTCGTGCTCGAGTTCCATGATGCCTGAATTGTTCCAAGAAACAGATTTTTATGGAATGGTCTCAATTTACTGGCAGATTTATAAGATCTTTTGTCGCAATCAAAAGATCCTATTCCGATCGCAGTTCCGATTCCGAATGGTGTTCCCATTCAAAAATGTTCGGATTCCGTTCCGACCTCACGTAGTTCGGACCCGATTCCGACCCGACTTTAAATTTACCAATTCCGCTCAGCCCTTGGAGATCTCTCTGGGAACACAAACAATGCAAAAACATGGTGGGGCTTATTGGCGCAAAAACATGCAAGCACACATGGATGGAAGTGCGGTTCTTGCTTTGTTGTTTTTTTTTTCAGTAAGAACAACGATGGCCTTAAATTGGGTCAAATAACTCATTTGTAGAGATTGTAGGCGGAAAAACAGCGAGATTTTGAAACAATATTTCCTTCGATCTGTTGCAACTGTGATCCTAAAAAAATAAAAAATTATTATGGCCACACCCTGTCCTGGTCAAGGTTGGCTCGTCACAAGTGAACATTTCGTTGGTGTTTCCAATTTTGAAGCAAAGCTGCTCACATGCCCCACTCCACACAGAGCAAACAAGCTGGGCAAGGGCGAACAACGCATTCGTTTTTCCAGCATTGAAAGACCACCCATGTCGCAATCTGTTCCTGATCCCAAGCAGCGCACGCAGCCAGTCGCAGTCGAACGGACGGACGGACTGGCACACTTGCAGGGGACGGGTGACTGGGGCAGAACCAGTGTGACCATACCTAGGGAATTTCCCTAGATCTAGGGGATTTGAAGGGGAAAAATGACCGCTGGGGGAAAATCTAGGGAATTCGAACATCTGGGGGAAAAGCTGGGGGAAACTGAAGTTCCTGGGGATTTCTGGGGAAAACTGTTTTTCTCTCACATTTTTTTATGTTGGTGGAGTTTGAAGTTGATTCTGTGCAAGGAATGGTTCAAGAGTTTGTGTTTGTTTCATAATCTCTTCGCCTTTGATGGCCTTTTTGACCATGACACAGGACGTCTCCTTGACTCCTGTCCTGTCCTTACGCTCCATTCAGGGTCTCATCGCGTGCGCCCGTTTCATTCTTCCGGCTCTGTCTCTGCTTTTCGAGATTGTGTCATTATATGTTCCAAGCAGCTGAGTGCTGAGTGGGCCAATCTGTTCTGTTTTAGCTCCGGAATCCCTCTTTAGATTTGGCAGTGTGCCCTCATCGTGATTTTTTTTTCTGGTGGTTGTTTTATTCCAAAAAGAGAATGAACAATAATTGTGTCAAATTGTTGGACCAAATTTTTCAATTTTCCAAGAGAAGAAATTCACACAAATAAAGATTTCAACCAACCTTGCAAAAGTCCATGATGTGACTCATCCAGTGATCATGCAGGACCAATGCCCGACGTAATATCGAGTGATATTGGTAACAGTTGTATGACGAACATGTATGTGAATCCGGTGCATCAGGGAAAGGTGGTGGGTACCTGTCTCATGTCTGGATGGGTATTCCCAAAATTTCATTTCTAAGATTGCGATCAGCAAGTTAGCATATTGCACTGTCAGATGAAATAATTCGGTGTTTCTCGATTGTTCCAAACCCAGGTACGTCTCGCCTCATCTCTGAATACATCCTAAGAGGTTAGTGACCTTCTCATTGGTGCCCATTTGCAATCATGTGTTTGGTGTTGTCTATAGTTCTGATCTAGGAGCCTACTTTAGGCCAAATAAAGTTTTAGTTTTCATATTTACTGTGGAAAGAAAAGGCACAAAATCAAATAATTTAGTCTTCTGGTGTGCACAATTTGACCCCCACATTTCAAAATTTTTCCCCTTCGGGGGACGCTGTCCCCCCGAACCCCCCTGCCAAGGGGCGCTGCCCCTTGGAACCCCGCTGGGGCTGCGCCCCAGGACCTAGGGGAAAAATGCCCTGTCTAGGGAAAAAAAAATTCCGAACTAGGGAAAAAGTGCCAAAATAATATGGTCACACTGGGCAGAACGAACTGAGGCAGAACTGGACTGAGGCAGAATTTTTGCATTTTTGGAGGCTGACTTTTTTAGCTTCTCCGGGTTAGGTTAGATCATGTTAGGTGTAGGCTGCTTTAGGAGCAATACGACGCAATCTGTCTCACACAGAAAAAGGTATAAAATTTATGGCCTGCAAAACAACTGTCCTGCCTATACTCGAATATGGGTGCTGTGCCTGGATCCCTTTCTTGGGCACATTGACGCGCTTGAAAAGGTGCAGAGAAGTGCTGCCCGTTTCATCATGAATGACTACCGCTATACACATCCAGTATATAACGGCTATTGTTGGTGACCTCGGGCTCTCACTCCTATTTCAAGGAAGGTCGCACAGACGCCTTTTCTTTGAAAAAAAACCCTTAAGGGTCCTTTGCTTATATTTTGGAGTATCCATGTGAAATACGACGCCAATTTGGGA
>JASGXE010016682.1:0-10412 GCA_030068105.1 Sinentomon sp. SZTP_YWyxl
GTGAGAAAGGGAGAAAATAAACAGGTAAACAGTGCAATCATTGGACTCTTGGCTGCGGTATAAAATGTACGCAATAAGTACATGTAAAAATTGTGACCGCCCAGATTTTGGCAAAAAATCCATGCTGCAAAAAGTGAAACAGTTTCACGGAGAAAAAGTGTAACAGTTTCATGCAGAAAAAGTGTAACAGTTTCACGGAGAAAAAGTGTAACAGTCTCATGGAGAAAAAGTATGGCATTTTCATGGAGAAAACGTGTAACAGATTCACGGAGAAAAAGTTTAACAGACTCATGGAGAAAAAATGTAACAGTTTCAAGGAGAAAAACTGCATCAGTTTCATGGAGAAAAAATGTAACACTTTCATGGAGAAAAAGTGTAACAGTTTCATGGAGAAAAAGTATGGCATTTTCATGGAGAAAACGTGTAACAGATTCACGGAGAAAAAGTTTAACAGACTCATGGAGAAAAAATGTAACAGTTTCAAGGAGAAAAACTGCATCAGTTTCATGGAGAAAAAATGTAACACTTTCATGGAGAAAAAGTGTAACAGTTTCATGGAGAAAAACTGTAACAGTTTCATGGAGAAAAACTGTAACAGTTTCACGGAGAAAAAGTGTGACAGTTTCATGGAGAAAAGGTGTAACAGTTTCATATAGAAAAATTGTAAGATTTTCATGGAGAAAAAGTAGGCCTATAACAGATTCACGGAGAAAAAGTATAACATTTTCATGGAGGAAAAGTGTGACAGTTTCACGGAGAAAAAGTGTAACATATTTATGGATAAAAAATGTAAAAGTTTCAAGGTAAAAAAGTACATCAGTTTCATGAGAAAAACGTAACACTTTCATGGAGAAAAAGTGTAAAAGTTTCATGGAGTAAAAGCGCATCAGTTTCATGGAGAAAAATGTAACACTTTCATGGAGAAAAGTGTAGCAGTTTCATGGAGAAAACGTGTAACAGCTTCATGGTGAAAAATTGCAACAGTTCCATGGAGAAAAAGTATAACATTTTTTCATGGAGAAAAAGTGTGAGAGTTTCACGGAGAAAAAGTGTAACAGATTCATGGAGAAAAAAATGTAACCGCTTCAAGGAGAAAAAGTGCATCAGTTTCATGGAGAAAAATGTAACACTTTCATGGAGAAAAAGTGTAACAGTTTCACGGAGAAAAAGTGTAACAGTTTCATGGAGAAAAAGTGTGACAGTTTCAAGGAGAAAAAGTGAAAGTTTCATGGAGAAAAATTTAACAATTTCATGTAGAAAAAGTGTAACAGTTTCATGGAGAAAAAATGTAACAGTTTCATGGATAAAAAGTATAACATTTTCATGGAGAAAAAGTGTATCAGTTTCATGGAGAAAAAATGAAACAGGTTCATGGAAAAAACGTGCATCAGTTACAAGGAGAAAAACGTAACACTTTCATGCAGAAAAGTGTAACAGTTTCATGGAGAAAAGGTGTAACCGTTTCATGGAGAAAAAGTGTAACCGTTTCACTGAGAAAAAGTAACAGTTTCACGGAGAAAAAGTGTAACATGGAGAAAGAAAAGTGCAACAGTTTCATAGGGAAAAAGTGTAACTGTTTCATGGAGAAAAAGTATATCAGTTTCATGGAGAAAAGTGTTGCAACAGTTTCATAGGGAAAAAGTGTAACTGTTTCATGGAGAAAAAGTATATCAGTTTCATGGAGAAAAGTGTAAGTTTTATGGAGAAAAAGTGTAATAGAAAAAAACTATAACAGATTCATGGAAAAAAAAGTGTCACAGTTTCATGGAGAAAAAATGTTACGGTTTCATGGAGAAAAAGTGGAACAGTTTCATGGAGAAAAAATGTTACAGTTTCATGGAGAAAAAGTATAACATTTTCATGGAGAAAAAGTGTGACAGTTTCACGGGGAAAAAGTGTAACAGATTCATGGAGAAAAAATGTAACAGTTTCATGAAGAAAAAGTGTAACAGTTTCATGGAGAAAAAGTATACATTTTCATGGAGGAAAAGTGTAACAGTTTCACGGAGAAAACTTGTAACAGTTGCAAGGAGTGTACAGTTTCAAAGAGAAAAATGTAACAGTTTCATGGACAAAGAGCGTATCAGTTTCATGGAGAAAAAGTGTAAGAGTTTCATGGAGAAAACGTGTAACAATTTCTTGGAGAAAAAATATAAGTTTCATGGGAAAAAAGTGTATCAGTTTCGTGGAGAAAAAATGTAACAGTTTCATGGAGAAAAAAGGCAACATTTTCATGGAGAAAAGCGCATCAGTTTCATGGAGAAAAAGTGTAACAATTTCATGGAGAAAAAGTGTAACAGTTTCATGAAGTAAATTCTAACAGTTTCATGGCGAAAATATGTGTCAGTTTCATGGAGAAAAAGTGTAACAGTTTCATGGAGAAAAAGTGTAGCCGTTTCATGGAGAAAACGTGTAACAGTTTCATGGAGAAAAAGTGCATCGGTTACAAGGAGAAAAATGTAACACTTTCATGGAGAAAAAGTGTAACAGTTTCATGGAGAAAACGTGCAACAGTTTCATGGAGAAAAAGTGTAACAGTTTCACGGAGAAAAAAGTAACAGTTTCACGGAAAAAAGTGCAACATGGAGAAAAAAATTGTAGCAGTTTCATACGGAAAAAGTGTATCAGCTTCATGGAGAAAAATGTAAGTTTCATGGGGAAAAAGTGTAACAGCAGTTTCATGGAAAAAACGTGTAACAGTTTCCTGGAGAAACTGTATAACAGTTTCATGGAGAAAACGTTTAACTGTATAACAGTTTCATGGAGAAGAAGTGATGGCAACTTGACGATATAAGACGCAATCTGTTGCATGGTCAATGACGGCGGAGAATCGAATGATCAGCGAAGTCAGAATTCCGGCACAAACCGGAACGGCGCACCAAAACTTGGCTCAGTATAGTGTGCAGAAAACAGTGATGGGTATAGGGCCTACCCATCACTGTTTTCAGAAGTCATGACTGCCTTATCATCAGGGACATTTTGTTGTCACGTTGATGCATGCAGTTATGGGGCTGTGTGACCAATTTCTGGTGCTTTGCACCGCAGTTCGCATCAAAGCGATTATTGTATGTACTGACAGTTTCCGTGGCATTCAAGGTTAAGGCGGGCACAGACGAGCGTGGAAAACACTCTGCAGAGAAAACCCTCTGAGGGTTTATCCTGCGTACGGCGGCTGCCATACGAGTTGTACGGCAGCTTCCCGAGCGGGTTTGAAAAATGGAACCGCGTTCTAAAATTTCAGCCGGGATACCTGCCGGACAACGCACGGCAGCCTTATCGATCGGCATTTGCCACGACGCAACCAAAATTGATGCTCCGCAAAGTGAGGACATTCTGCTTTATTTTCGTCAACGAAACCCATGATCCATGCACATGCATGTCGTCCTTGGTCCCATGAACAGGACGGCACAATTTTTTTTTTTTGCAATTTTCGTTTCGAGTTGGGTCCACATTCTTGTTTCCAATGGTTCTGTGGGTCGTTGTGTGCAAAAAGGACAAGCTACACAGTCTGACTCTGGATCACGGAAAAAGTTACCTATACTCTTTATGGCATGTGGCGATACATTAAACAATCGGAAGTGGGTCTGCCAAACTCGAATTCTCAAAGGCGTGGGTGAGTGCCCTTCTTCCGAATATCGATTCCTTTAGTTTGCAATTTTTTTACAAAATTCTTAAAATCCACTGTGAATCCGTGCCAATTAATTGTTGTTTGTTTCCTCTGCAATCCATTACGATATGTTGCTTGATTCGCGGGAAATGAGCAACCGAAAAGAATTGACGCTGTCATGGGATCCTGAATGGATTTTGCCACAAATTCAAGACTTACCAGATTTGAAATTTCCAAATACGAACACTCGTTTTTTTCAACTCAATCAGTTTCAGTTGTCTTTGACTAAACCAAATTTTATAAATCTGTTCATTGTGGTTAACCCAGTTTTGAAATCACTACAGAAATTCTCGTCGGAGGGTGTTGCTGCGCAGGGGCGTTGCTTCCAGGGGGAAGGTGGAGGCTCCCTCCCAAGTTGGCCAAAATTCGAGCACTCAGTTGGGAAAATGAAGTCTGGAGTCGGGAGTTGGGAAAATGCAGCCGCGAACCCAAGTTCAGTCCAAACGCCCGCGAAGCGGCTGCATTTTCTCAACTCCCAACTCCAAACGTGGCTGCTTTTTCCCAACTCCCGACTTCATTTTCCCAATTCCCATGTTTCCCACTCCCGAGTTTGGAAAATGGGATATCCACGGCTGCATTTCCCCAACTCCAGACTTCCTTTTCCCAACTTCCGAGTTGGGAAAATGAAAATGCGATATCCCATCGCAGATTTTCCCAACTCCAAGAATATTATCCAACTGCCCTCAAATCCTCAATTCGCTGGATTTCCCAACTCCCAAAAAATGAGAATATTCTGATTCAGAAAGTTAGGAAAATAGAGCCTGGAAAGAAGTAACAGCACTCAGCACATGATGGAAACAAATTTTCCCACACCGCTCTCACTCATTGATCAATCACACATGAAAAGAATTTTCCCAAGTCTCATAGCTGCTTCCTGCAGATCTCCCTTCAGCAGATATCCCTCCCAGTGCTCCCTTGGCACCTCTCAGATTCTAATATACAGATTCTAAATCAATACGGCTGCGAGGTGGCAGAAGAGTCACAAGTATACAGAACACAATAAAAATGTCGATAAAAAAGGAAACTGGCGACAACCAAAACTTCAGAATCAATCTCAAATCAAAACTACACACAATGTAAAAATAACAATCAGGAGTGGACAGCAACTCAACATGCGATGGCAACAGCTCAGAACTCACAAGGTATGTTATGATCATGGAAGAGTCTGAAGGAAGGAAGTTCCATTCGCGAATTGTGCGAGGAAAAAAGAGTTATAGTACGCACTTATAGAACAGATGGGGCGGATAAAACAAGCGCCGTTGTCAGTTCTGCTCTGAAAAAAATTAGCACAAACGGACCTGGAGAGGAAGCAGAAACTCTTCGGAAACAATTTGCCGAAAACGTTCCGAGCGATGGCACTGCCAGCGTTGCGGCAGGCTTGGTAGACCGAGTTCTGGCAGCCCACCGTTGGACTCTTTTAGTGTCCAAGAGAAATCACTGGCATGGTGTCCTTGTCGCAAAACCTGTGGCGCTTTACACACTGCTTTTAGCTCCCGCTGGTGGGAAAAATGGGCATCAGGAACACAAATTTTGAACCAAAAATGAACCCTAAATTTCAAAATTTCTTCAGCTTCTGGGGGGCTCCGCCCCCAGACCCCCCTCAACGTCCCCAACACCCCGAGCCCCAGTTGGGAAAATTCAACTGTCAGTTGGGAATCTCCCCTGTTTCGCCCCTGTTGCTGCGGCGAAATTCGGAACGTCTTCCGGAAAGCTCAAATCCAATGTCTATTGTTCTGGGAAATTTACCTATCCTATAGCAACCCTGATCATAAATCTTGAACTGAGTTTACCAGAATGATTTTTGCGGGAACACCCTGAAAGGTTGTACGGAGGTTGTTCAATAAGTCCGTACCCTGATGTTGAGGACAGCTGTCGATGATTGTTTTTCTTGCCCAACGTTTCTATGTGGTCTACTGCCACTGCAATACACTTGCTCTATCGAGTTGTTCATTAATTTCCTGAGACTGGTCCTGTAACCAGGCATCTCCTGCCTGCATAACATCATTGTCGTCGGCGAATGTTTTTCCAAGAACATGGTTTTTGAACAGGAATGATTGACTGCCGTAAGTCCTGCTTTCTCCCCAGACATCCGCAAATTTCAGCGTGAAACACAATTGCGGGCTTCTGTGACGAATTTTTAGAGAGCCAGCGCAACGCTCATCACCATCGCGGGGGTGTATAGATTTCACACTGCTGCGCACTCTTGTTCATCACTCTGACAAAGATTTCAACCTTGAACTTTTTGGTAGCCATGTTTTCACAACAGGTATTGACAGCAAAGCTCTCCTCGCTCATGACGGCTGCAAAGCTGTTTTGTGGTGACACATTCGCCTTCTAGAATTTTCTGGTTTGCTTGTTTCTGCTCTTGCACGATGGTTTGAGCAAATCGGTTCGTGGTGTTCGACATTTTCATTGGGTTGGAAAGGAGTTACCCGAGCCAAATTTGGCATGTTTGGAGAATTGACCTCACCGGTTGGCCGAGTGGATAAGGCGTCCGCTCGTCAAATCGATGTTCTCCATTCTTGTGGGGGGTCGAATCCCACCCATGGCAAAAATCTGAAAAAAAAGTTTTTCTTTTCAATATTGATTGTAGGCTGACCACAGGCATTTGGCGGAACACTGAGGCAGTGTGTGTGGGCGCAGGTCAGGTCAGGTTCAGTTATAGCTTAAGGAAGTTTCAATCAACTGAAGTGCGTGATTGGTCAGAAAATTGCGTATGATGTGCAGGACAAGGTTGGGACTCCGGTGTGTTTGACAAATTTGCGTGGTTACAGTTCGGAATACCTGTCGACCGCCACCTCCGCCACCTCCGCCGTCTCCGCCGCCTCCGCCACCTCATTATTTTGGCCCGCCGCCTCGGTTCCTTTTCCCGCCGCCTCCTAAACATGAATGAGGCGTCGGAGGCGGCTGAGACGGCAGTGGCATTCATTTTTTCTATGTTTTTTTCTGTTAATTTTGTTTTGGTCATTTTGCGATAATTTTACCCAAACGTCGTTTCACGTTGAATGAAGCGAATCAGCGTACTCCAGATGTCGTGATCCCTCACACTCTAAATCTTTTTCATGTCATGGTCTGATGGTCACGGTTCTGATTTCGACTCCTGCTTTGGTTTAGAAATTCTGTGTGGGGTGCGTTGACCCAATGCGCCAAACGGTTGATTTTGCGTCGAGGGTTTTCGCCTTTTCTCTGCCTGCAGTTTTTTACATTTTTTCCAAGTTTATGCAGCACAGTTATAAAAACAATCAATGAACTTTCTCAACCCTTTTCCGCTCATTCTGAAAATGGAGCTGCTCTTTGTTGAAGCTGTGATTTGTGAACTGCCGGGATGCCCCACCGGAGCTATGTTTTTTTCTGCTTAGGGAGTATGAAAGATCATTTCACAAAATTCTCGTAAATGCCACTCATCATGAACGGGGTTGGGACACAAGCCTGAGACAGGAAGCACTCCACAATGTCATGTTTGCAGCCAGAAAAATGGGGAAAAGATCACAACATTCACTGACATGTTTCTCATGCAACAAATAACTAGAGGATTTGCACAACCTCCGAGAAACAAACGATGCAAAACGCAAATAAATAGAAGAAAAAAAAACAAAGAAAAAATAAAAGCTCCCGCCGCTTCCGTCCTCTCCGCCGTCTCCGCCGCCTCATCAGCTCATGTTCAGGAGGTGGCGGGAAAAGGAACCGAGTCGGCGGGCCTGAATAACGAGACGGCGGAGGAGGCGTGTGCGGCGGTCGGCAGGTATTCTGAACTGAAACCATTCGCGTCCCGGAAGCCGTGAGTCAATAACTGATGGAAATGAGGGAAATGAACTCCCAATTCGTATCAACTGGATGAACTTGTTTCATTTTTGTCCGCAAAACTTTAAATCTATGCCAAACCCATCGAGTTTTTTTTTTCATGAAAAGCCGACGGGTTTGTCATGGCAAATGGACTGTGCATGGATTTGCCATGGGAAAGCGTTGGATTAATTACCCAAGCACCGTGGAAAAAGGCTGGATAAACCATGACAGTCATTGCTCGAAAACCTCAAGGATTTTCCATGGTTTTTTTGTCGCAGAAAATTCATTTTCTTTTCCTTGCACCTCTTTTCTTTACCGTGCAGCTTTTATTTTCAGTGCCATCTCTACTTGCAACAAAGGTATAGGTCTTTTTAGGATATGCTGAGAACAGAAAAAAAATTATTCGCGAATCGAGCAATCACCTCTTTTTCTGCTGGAGCAAATTCCACAAGGCTATTTTTGAAGTAAGAATATCAATCAAACTGACATGATTTTTGGCCCACTCTGATTTCTTAGGTTGCAGTAAAGTGTCCCTCACCGGAAAAAAACTGCTTCGAGTTTTAACTGGATTTTTAATTTGGATAACAGATGAGAACAATAAATTTTCGCCCCCACGGTAAACTTTACTAAAAAAAAGATAAAAGTAAATAAATGAAAGGAAAGGAAAAGAAAAGAACAGAGAAGTGAAAGGGACATTTATTTGGACATCCATTCTTGCTTCCCGGGAACGATGGATCAGGAGAAAGATGCGGTGATACGTATAGTGAGTGCTTTCGAAGTGTGAGTTAAATTTGTTCAGATTGTGCTGAAAATTGAAATTACATGCTCATGTTGTCAGAGGATTTTTCAGACATCCCTTTCCCTTGGGAGATCTGACAAAACCAATCCTTTCCAATTTGATATTTAAACCAAAATTCCTTTCTCACGTATACACTTGGGCACATCATATGCAGTCATTTGATTTTGTGTTCAAGTCTTTTTTTGGAATTAAAATCACATCCAAAATAAAAAAATTGAAATCCAAACATTTTGGATTGGTTTTTCAGACCTCCCAAAGGAAATGGATATCTGACAATTCGTCTGACCTCGTGAGAACTTGTTTATGGATAAATGCTTCAGTTGAAAGTTGCGAGCAACAGTGTAACATAAATTTCCAATTGTCCTTTGGGCAGGGTATATGATTAATAACAGTTCTCACCTTTGATCCCATTGGACCGCTGCCCTTCGTTCACTTCTCATCAATGTTGACTACGATCGTTGCGGTTTGCACATCAAACCTCGTCAGGTCACAAACACCGAAACATGATCATGAGGAGTTGGTGTTGAAATGGATGCCGAAGGTTTGAAGAATGATGTTGCCAAGTGTCGCCAAGTGTCGGAGGTTAAAATTGAAGGGTGCCATGCTGAGAAGCTGATGGTCCCAGAGTCGATCACAGCAGATAAAATCTTCACATTTCTGTGGTCGTCAAAGGAGGTAAAATGCAACTTGCAAGCGGCAGGCGGCACAACACAAAGGAAAATGGAACGTTGGTTAAGCAGACGACAGATGACAAGCAGCGAAGCCAATGATTCGATTTGAGTGCCTTAGATGTCAAATCTCAATGGTGGTTTACGAATTCGTTGAGGGCGACCTGTCGCAGCTGGTCCAGGTGCAATATTTTGATCAGTCAGGTTACTGATGGTGATGGCTGACCAACTCTGAGACAGCCATCACCATCAGTAACCTGACTGATCAAAATATTGCACCTGGACCAGCTGCGATAGGTCGCCCTCAACGAATTCGTAAACCACCATTGAGATTTGACATCTAAGGCACTCAAATCGAATCATTGGCTTCGCTGCTTGTCATCTGTCGTCTGCTTCACCAACGTTCCATTTTCCTTGTGTTGTGCCGCCTGCCGCTTGCAAGTTGCATTTTACCTCCTTTGACGACCACAGAAATGTGAAGATTTTATCTGCTGTGATCGACTCTGGGACCATCAGCTTCTCAGCATGGCACCCTTCAATTTTAACCTCCGACACTTGGCGACACTTGGCAACATCATTCTTCAAACCTTCGGCATCCATTTCAACACCAACTCCTCATGATCATGTTTCGGTGTTTGTGACCTGACGAGGTTTGATGTGCAAACCGCAACGATCGTAGTCAACATTGATGAGAAGTGAACGAAGGGCAGCGGTCCAATGGGATCAAAGGTGAGAACTGTTATTAACAGTGTAACAGTTCATGTTTTCCTATTTTTTAATTGTCAAGTACATTCTTTGGCTTTCGCATGATCCATATGTGATCAAAATTCACGCATTTCCTTATTTTCTCATTTCTGACAATTTGGCAAGAACATCAAAAGTCCCATTTGACTCATTGATTTCGTCCCAGACTCTTGGCCCAAATGAAACGCCTCAAGCGGTCGGTTGCGAAGCTGTTATTGTTATTGTTTCAGGTCCCATTGAAAAACGAAGGAAAAAATCAAGACAAGAATTGAGTGTGGCCTTGATCAAATCGCATGCCTCGCTGCAACACTGGCTGCAGGAATTTAATCGGAGTCACTGCCGGCATCTGCAATCACAAAAAAACTTCCCAACGGAAGAGGTGCATGGCTTCCAGCAGGAGATGAGACGATGCGATTTATGCACGGCGTCGCCGTACGAACTCCACACACGAGCAGAAAAGAACCTGCGTAGGTTTATCCGGCAGGACAAAAACCAGCTCAAGTTCATGGGGGTTGTCCTGCACTGAAACCCTCTCGTCTGTGGCCGCCTTTAGACTGTCATGACAGACAGTGTAGGTGGCTCCAACTAAAAACCAGAAACAGGAGAAGTATGGAAATTTTCGCTGTAATTTTATTGAAATATACTGCAAGTTCCACGCAGTGGCTGGATTTCGCACTGCAGGAATATAGGCAAAAGCACAAGGCAGGGAAGCCAAGCGAACAGCAGGAGCCTTTTTGTTGAGAGATGACCT
>JASGXE010016683.1:0-10324 GCA_030068105.1 Sinentomon sp. SZTP_YWyxl
GAGTGCAAAGATTGTAGAAATAAAATGACAGAAAAGACAATTGTTTTTTTTTGAAAGAAAACAATTGTGGAAGGATTGAAAGAGGACTTTTGAAGCGCTCGGTAGCTGTCACTATAGAAACTTTACCAAACCAATTCAACCAAAAGTGAAAATTTAACAGATTCAACAGGTATTTCCTATTTCAGGCAGTTTTACATTGCAGAATGCTGCTTGTAATTCTGCAGTTAACACCTTTTTTCAAAAGAAATTACAATCGTTTATCTCAACCTTCTTGCAAAAAGGTGTCAACTGAGCAGTTGACACCTTTTTGCATGTTAGAAAATGTAAAGGATTATTATTTTGAACAGGCAAAAGGGAACATTTGCACTTGACACCTTCTTGCAGGGAGCTTTTTTGAAAACCCATGCAGTTGACACCTTTTTACACCTGAAATATCCCAAACTAGCAGAGATATCGCTCTGGGACCAAAAAAATCTGAAAGAGCATCATGCAAAATGGTGTTAACTGCATCTAACTCAAAAAATGCAAAAATGTCAGTTGACACCTTTTTGCACGGGGGGCTTCAATTCAAAGAAGGAAAACAGATGAAGAAATCCAGTCAAGCCCTGTTCTAAAACAGACACTTTCTTGCTGCACGAACGAACGAACAACAGCACGAACAACAGCACGAACGAATGATGGTTTTCTCCTGCTCAAATATCATGGGATAGCTATACAATGAGTTGATATCGCCAGTTCGTTTCTTTTGCTTAACCCGATCAATATTTACGAAGTAGCCCATGATAATTAAGCCAAGACACGGGGTCGATTTATGTGATTTCTTTCAACTTGCAAGGAGGGGAAAGTGAGGAAATTTGAGACTGGTTTTCTTTTGTGATTGTGTCTGGTTTTCTTGCAGCGATTCTTTCCGTTTTGGATGTTCGGTGCATTGGCTGCAAAACCAACTTTTTTCGTTTAAAAAACTATTTCAATGCTGACGGCAAAAGTGCTGTATCTGTCAACTTGCAGCTGAAAATTGTTTTTGATGATTGGATGACCAATTACTCCAGAAAGGATGCCCATCTCACTGCCACTCTCCTTTTGAGCATTACTCTCCTGATGTCAATTTGTGGTTGTTTTTGCCTCACCAGGTGTCTGTTGGCACCTATCATGGCTTGACTTTGCTCTTTTGAGATGTTGGTAAATAAGTCAGTGCACAGTTTTGGTTGGAATCCATGGCAGCTCTGCCGAGACCTCCACCTTTCATGTTCTTTCGTGAGACCAGGTGCTTCATCCGGATGACAATTTCCTCGCTCGATGTTGACGCCTTGCAGCCACTGCATTTGTGGTCATTTGGGTCAGTGTGTGGCGATTTGTGGTCAATTGCACCAATAAAAAAACACAGACGCTTCCATACGGTGCAGTCAGCAACCAAGTCAGTATCACAACCTGCACAATGCGGTATATGTCTGGCAGCGAAAGTTTAAACGATTGATTATTGAATGATTTTTCTTCAAACGAAAAAAATTACTCGAAAGCAGTGCTGAAAACACTGAAAAGTGAAAGTCACTGCAAGAAAACCAGGCACAATCCATGATCCATTTTTTTGCACAGACCAAGAAAAAAGAAGAGAGAACAATTTGAACTGAAAAGCGATCAAAACGCATCTGATATTTCCATGCAGCAGACAAACGGTACGCACGAATACTTTTGGAATGCTCCTGTATTCTTATTGTGTGGAAACCAAAGCCACAACCCTTTGCTCAGGAGGAAGAGAGAGAGAGAGAGAGAGAGAGAGATTGTACTGTGAAACTGAGCAGGGTCTTACAGATAATCCCCCAGCCTGTGCATTTCAGTTGACCATTGGCAAATCGCTTATTGGTCATGTGATAAGCTAGCTTTAGAACCCAAAAGTCAGTTCAAAATTGCCGACTTTCTGGAGTTGAAACGGAATTTCCAATGACTCCAGGATGTGTGCTGACACCAGGGCGCACCCAGGTGGGTACAAGGGGGTCATGTCCTCTCCCGAAACATGCCTTGTCAGGCCCCCATTTCCATGTAATGCCCTGCCAAAGTCCTCAAAATGGGCCCTTTTAGGGTGTTCATGGGAGGTAAGATTTCACCGTAGAACTGTCAAATTTTCAGGTGTTCTATGGAGCAAGCGAAACATAAAACGTTCAGACAAAATGCCCGTGAGCAGCCTCCACTTTCACGCAGTACCTCCCCCAAAATCCAAAAAACCCAATTTGTGGTTTGGGGTAACTGAGATATGAAGATCGTGGATGGCAGCATATACGAAGCCAGATCCAGATATTCTGAGAATTGCTCATCAAAATGTCTCGGCTACAATCCTGATCAAGAGTATCTGCTAAAATCAATAGATGCACCTTTCTCAGACCCCGATGCAAAATTCTGCCCTTCCAGTACAACTACAAGCTCCACGCTGTTGAAAAGTAGGGTCCATTTTACTTGTGAATTTGCTGCGTTTAAAGAGGGTTGGATACCTAAATATTGCAGTCTTGCCATTGCCCATTTGATTTTTAGAACAAGACAAGATTTGTACAAGCTGAAGTCAGATATGATAGTGAATGCCTCGTGAGAAAAATCTTTCTTCTCTGCAGGGTATCTACGATTTTTTGGATTTCATGACATTGAAATTCTCATTGTAGTCGTTTTTCATCGATTCTGTGAGCCGACTGAGCGAAAATGGTGCAGATTTTAAAAAATCATTTCATTCAAGAATGTTTTAAATAAAGCCGGCGGCGAGAAGTGTGTTTGGGACTGAATCAGCTGTCGTTGTCCTGTTGTCATCTTCAACAGCTTCCGTGCACCACCCACAGCCATATTTCGCTCGTTCACAATTTGACACCACAACTGCCTCCAAAATGGCAGGAGTTTGGGTTGCATATTATTCTGCGTGGCATATGCCATTTAAATGTCTCAATCATTTTTCCTCCTCTTTAAAAAATCCTTGCTTTTTTCTTCAGACCATGAAACACATCATATTGAAGCGTTTGTACACTGGGCATCACAAGGCTGATGATAAAGGTGTCCTTTGGTACAAATGTCAGCCAAAATTGCTGAAATGGCATGTACAGTAACCAGACAATGAGCTAGTTCTCATTAATTCTGGATCACCCCTCGTATCGAGGACAGATTCACAAAAGTTAGCTGAATAGAAAATGTTCAGTGAAGAATTGCTCTGCCCTCCACTTCCACGCAGTAGCCACACCAAAAACGGCAACATGCTGATCATTCGGATGGCGGTTCCCATCCTTTTTATCTTCACTTTCAAGTCTAAACCATTTTTGTCTGTTGCATATTTGAGTGTCTTTCTATGAAGTCATTGCAGAAATTTGTTTGCTCATTTCATGCAGTTCTGTGATTGATTATCCATTAATGAGTAGTACGTAATGAGTCTTTATCCACACATTGGATGTTCATTGTGTGTTGCATGAGCTGTTGCTATTGGTGGTGCTGATCACTTCTGTCATAATAACTGATCAGCGCCCAGAACCAACAACCACCCGCACAATGCCGTTTGCGGTTGTCTGAGCAATTCATTGTATATTTCACAAAAAGTTTGATTTTGTCGAATTCTTTAATTCTTTACAATAATCCAAATCCTCCTTCTCCAAGCAATTTCAGGTGACTTCTGCCGGAGCTCAAGCACAGGCTGTGCTCAAGTGAGATGGAGCGGTGACCAATTTGGACCGGCCATAGCTGCGGCGCTCCAGCACTTCCAGGGCAGGCGGGTGCAGCACACCGTTTCGCCCCTGTTGATTTTACGAGGTGCATTTCAAAAGTCTTTGACGTTTCCTTCTTGAACAAAAACTACATGAGATAAACCTTTGAAACTAATTTGTCACTTTGTAATCTGATGCTTTCGCTGAAATGTGCCCAGTTTCAGCTAGTTTGCACTGTTTGTTTCGTTTTGGCCCACATTTCTGCGGAGGTCGTTGTGGGCACTGGGTGAAATTGATGAATTATTTCAATTGTCAAGCAAAAGCGGTCATTTTTCGCACAATGAAGCATGAAAAGCCCGATGCAATTTCACAATTCTAGGGTGTCTTCAGTGATTCTGTCCTGTCAAAAAATGTGTGTCAGAATTTAGATCCTTCCACTAAACGGAGGTAGGGAGGTTGCCAAAGATGTCGAACGCTCATTCTGACCTGCAGCAACCGTTTCCGAGGTCAAAATGAGCTTTCAACATCTTTGGCAGCCTCCCAACCTGTTTAGTGCAAGGACCCAAATTCTGACACCATTTTTTGACAGGACAGAATCACTGAAGACACCCTGGAATTGTGGTGAAATTGCATCAGGCTTTTCATGCTTCATTGTGCGAAATTGACCGTTTTTGCTCGACAATTGAAAAAATTCATCAATTTCACCCAGTGCCCACAACGACCTCCACGGAAATGTGTGCCAAAACGAAACAAACAGTGCAAACTTGCCGAAATTTGGCACATTTACAGCGAAAGCATCAGATTACAAAGTGACAAAGTTTCAAAAGTTTATCTCATGTAGTTTTTGTTTAAGAAGGAAACGTCAAAGACTTTTGAAATGCACCTTGTAATCCCCCCGTAGCCTGGTTCAGTTAACTTTTGGCAAATCAATGACGTTGCAGCACCCTTGAATGTTGCTTAGTTTTTATTGCTGCACGTTCAGTTGCATTCCCACGGCCATTCAAGTTGGGCAATCGGTGCTAGCCACACACCATACAGTTGTCTGCAGCAATGACAGGAACAATTATGGTAAGGTGTCGGGACGGCCAAGAACATATCACATCCACCAATTGTGCTGTATGTTCCGCCTGCTTGGTTTCTGGTTAGCCATGCATCGAGTTGAGACTGAGGAATATCCAGCTGTCTTGGTTTCTGGGTTCTCTGTCTTGTAAAGTTTTGCATAGAGCACACTGAAAATGGTGGCAAGTAATGGAAAATTTCGCTCAAAAGTCTAAAAATTTCGTTATTTGGCGGTGGAAATAAAAATGCAAGAACCTGTCAAAAATGCATTTTCAGTAATTTTTACAGTGTCTACTTTGAAATTCATCGGAACAATAGGTACATCAGAAAAATGATGCAAATAAACTGAATAAGAGACTAAGAAAAGAACAAAAGAAAGCTCAGTCTTTCAAAATGTTATGTGCACTATGCTTGCCACTCGATTAACAAAAAAAAAAAGGGGTAAGGCTTGGCGTTTTCGCGTGTAAAGCTGAAAAAGGCAGATATTTCGCGGAAATCGATGAATTTCGTGGAAATTTTTATATTTTGTGGAATTCATTCATTCACAATTGCTGGAATTGCCTTTTATTTGACTGAAATGATAAAGAAATCACAGAAGATTGTTGAAATGGCTGATTTCGTTGTAGCAGTGGCAATTCCTCATTCAGCAACATTTCTGGAATGTTATTTCCTTTTTTTTTACTTTCCGCTTGCATGGCATCTGGAATGTCCTCATTCAGGTCACATTTCTAGTGGGTGTGGGTGTCATTTCTGGCCAGCTTGCACTTTTCTGATACCAAGTCTTCTGAATGTTTGCCTTTTTTGCCGTCGCTAAAGTCCGACGTTATCTGCATTGTAAAGCCAGATTTCACTATTAATGATTATGCAATGTTAAACCACATAAATTATCAATTTGTGATTCCAAGGGGAAATGTTTATTATGAAAAAGCTCAAACAAAATACATAGAAATGTAATGAAGTGCCCATTGAGAACACTGGAACGAATGAAAACTGGAGGTGGAGAGAGTAATTTAGGAAACGGAAAGTTGGGTACCTACACTTTCGATGCAGGAGCAAAGCACATATCCCATCAAAAACGAACAAAAATACAAAAAGGGCAAATAAAGCATAAAACTGTCAAAGTAAAGTGGACAGTGTGATGAAAACCACAGAAAGAAAAGAAGACGACATAATGAACCAACAATAAAAAGAAATTGAATGTTTGCTAAATTGACATGAATGGTTACTTCAGGAAGGGAGGTTACAGTTAGAAGGACCCTTCAAGAATGCAGCACATTCCGAAATTGAGCAAAGTATTACTCGAATTTGGCCATTTTTGATGCCTTCATACTAAAACAAAGTAACTATGCGAATTCTGCATGAGAAAACTTGTAAAACAAGAGGGGAAGAGGGACTGACTCATTGAGGCCGAAGTGCAAAAGTAAAATCCAAAAAGAAGGAAAAAGGGACAAGTTTCGCTCAGAATCAGAATTCAACAGACAGAGTCAGTGGAGCATGTTAAACTAAATGCAGCAAGCAACATAAATAAAATAAACGAATAGTAATGAACAGCAGAATGTCCAAGTTGAACAACCAACCAACACGCCAGCTGAAGTTCTACAGAGGAGCAGCAAGAGAGCGCACATGGTGTAACGAAAGCTGACACCCTAAAACAAGAGCAATGAAGGCCAATCAATGGAATGGCACTGAAGCGCATTCCTCTTCCCTCTCTTTCCAGCCAGCACCAGCGTTAGTGTCTATCGTATGCGTCTCAATTTGTATCTGCCTCAAATATTTCAACATCCTCTTCTCCGAGTTCTGTTTTGGCCTCCAGCATATCGGCTGGTATGATATCAATGTCATCATCCATATCATCATTGTTAGCTGGTGAATTCCCCTTCATTGTCACGTCAACATCATCAACAGCAATCTTCTTCTTTTTTGATACTGGAAAAGAAACCAAACATATCAAGAGCCAATCAAAATGTCATTGTTTGAAAGAACACAGTCAATCGGGCGATATCCAAAACGAGGATAAATCAGTGGATCGCTGCGATCTGCAGATCGACAAGTTGAGAGCTGGTTGACCACAAACATTTGGATTCACATCGATACTGCGACATCATTTCACCACTCGTCGATCCGCACATCTAAGCGATCTGCCGATTAATCTTCGTTTTGGAAATTGGCTGATTATGAACTATGAGCCATGACTAAGCGATGTGGATATTAGGTGATCGTTTGGGTTACATGTGAGATGAACTTGGCCATCTTCAGCATACAATTTAGGATTACGATGAATGACTTTATAAATGCAGACTGTTGTTATCCATCGGCACAGACAAAGAAAGTAGAACCTTCATTCACCTTGTTTGAAGTTACTCTATCATCCCAAATTATGTTATATTTTGACCACTTTTTTTTCATTCAGGACAATTCAAGATAGGGGTCTGTCCAGTGCCTCCTACAACACAAGGCCGTTGCACGAGTTTGTGACGTCATAATGAGTGGATGGTGGAAAACAGGAAAAGACAATGCGAGTATGGTGCGTCCGCGATGTGCTGCCCAAGGAAACTTGACATTTCTCTTGAACCGATGAACCGATTTTGATGAGACTTGATGTGCTGGAAAGCTGAAAATCAGACCATTTCAATGGTGTATAACAATCCCTAACTTTTCATGCTAAAGCTCCAGCAGAATTTGAGGGATAAACGTGTTCAAGTTAAAAAGTGATCCAATTCCGGCTTCCTGCCACATATTTTCAATGATTGTGCGATTTTTTCCGTTGCAACATGGTTTCCACCAGCGAGAAAGTTGTAGAGGAAGCTTTCAGCTTTCCAAATATACCAAAATCATTGAATTTGAACATCATTTCACTATTTCAGACCAGTTTCAGTGTGACATGGCAGCGTTGTTTTGTTCTTGAGCGGGGAAGATGCCGCGCCTCCCTGGAAATCCCAGGGAGTCGCGGCCTCTTCCCCGCTCAAAAACAAAACAATGCTGCCATGTGTTTTCTCTGGTCATAAAATTACTGTCAAATGTTGTTCAAATTCAATGATTTTGGTATTTTTGGAAAGCTGAAAGCTTCCTCTACAACTTTCTCGCTGGTGGAAACCATGTTGCAACGGAAAAAATCGCACAATCATTGAAAATATGTGGCAGGAAGCCGGAATTGGATCACTTTTTAACTTGAACACGTTTATCCCTCAAATTCTGCTGGAGCTTTAGCATGAAAAGTTAGGGATTGTTATACACCATTGAAATGGTCTGATTTTCAGCTTTCCAGCACATCAAGTCTCATCAAAATCGGTTCATCGGTTCAAGAGAAATGTCAAGTTTCCGTGGGCAGCACATCGCGGACGCAGCTCACTCGCATTGTCTTTTCTTTTTTTCCACCATCCACTATTTATGACGTCATGCCATTTTTACTTCTCGTGCAAGGGCCTTGTGTTGTAGGAGGCACTGGTCTGTCCCATATGCTTATCTTTTGCTCATATCATGGGGACATAGATATGGAATTAGATTACTCAGATACTTGCTGTTAAGAGAGTGGTGCTGATCCATGCAAGTAGTCTTAAAGTTCCAGGCTTTGATTTCTTTTTCCAAGGCTCATGTCATGTGTTTGCATTACATCTGAATTGGATGTTTTCATTTTGCTATTTTGGCTGCTTGCCAAAGAATAAAGACGTGGCGCAAAAAGGCCAATGGCTGTAATTTGATGGGTGCATGGGATGGGACTGTGAATTTTCACTCAAGAGCCTTCAATGGGCTGCTTTGTTAAACGCGAGTTATCTTTGCCCGGGGCTTTTTTCCACGTATTTTAAATGGGAAAAGCCGAAGACAACTCGCGTTTAACGAAGCGGTCCAATATCAGTTTGGCAATTCAGCCATCTTGGGTCCAAAGCACAAATCTGAAGTTGGCCCGTCACTTTACGGGATCAGTATCTCGAAAACGGAAGTGCCGCAAATGCTGAAAATTGGGAGCAAGCCGGCGAAAATGCGGCGCAAATGATGGGCAAAAACGGTGTGGGTGGCAACAGTAGGCCGACCAGGACTTAAACTGTGCCGGATCCCCCGGCTCGTGTCGGCTCTCGGAGCCGCTGCCCTTTTTCGTCAGGGAGGTGGAAGCATTTTCAATTAATTGAAACCCTGTGCAATGAAATTTTTATCTTTTTTTTTTTGACAAAATTTGATGCGTAGGTATCAATGTGTGTCCAGTTGTTCTGGAATCCTTTTCCTTTCGAAAACTCAACGGCCTAACCCAAATCTCCTTTTCAAAAATTTCCTGCCATTTCAAAATTTTTGGAACGGGTCGATTTATTTTTACAATTTGAGAACTGGGGGCGGCAACTTCAAGTCCGTCTTCTGGACCCAATATGCGGTATTTTGCGTTCCCCTCACTCGTTTTGCATTTGTGGAATGCCAAACTCAGCGATGTTTTCACTGAAGAGGAGATCAAGAGACTCATCGCTCCTCCTTTGCCAGGTTGTCAATCAAACTGAGACTTAAAATAATTACTGCAAGTTGACCTTGTTGTTGGCTTGGTTGAATTTCCATAATCCAAATCTGGACTTGATAATGGGAATCAAGCCGAAGAGTTTCCAATGTGGTTGGGTGCAATTTAATTAATAATTCTGCATTTTGCTTGTTTTTCCAGCTTTAGAATTATTTTTTTTTGTTTTTGTTTTCAATCCCTCATGCGAGCATTCACTTCTTGTGGCAATTTTTCAAGTTTTTATTGCTTAAAATAAACAATAGAGCAAGAGCAAGCTACTGGTTTTCCTGTGATCACTGTGTCCAAGCCAAAACCATCAATCAAAGTGGGAAGTGGGACAACATGACTACATTGACTATTGAGCACACCAGTATTCCTGCAGACAACCCGATCCCACTGACCTCTCAAAAGATGCACACACATAACACAGGTCCATGCACACATCTCTCAGGCATGGGAGCAAGCACAATTTTGCATGAAGAGAGGGCCTTTAGTCATGTCAGAAAGGGAATGAGGCATGATGATCCTGCAGCAAGGGAACAGGACATGGCCATCAATAGCAAAACGGCAGGAACCAATCGGACATTGTCTGGCATGATTTTTCTACTTCGATTTCGAACAAACTACCCAGCAGAAGACACATTTCGGGAGCACAGTCGCATTGATGATGATGGTGTGGTCGTACGCGAAGGTGCGCCAGTGAATTATGCATTAATTGTTTTGTTGATTTGACTGTGTAGATCATCTTGCGTCATGCCTGGAGCTCTTCATTTCACATTTGGAAAAAATCATCCAGAGCAGCTTCAAAGTTCTCTTACCAGATGGTCCGTGCAGGTTTTCAGTGCTTCCTCTGCTATGGCTAGATTCAGTGTCACTATGTCCATTGCTCTTGCAATGTCCTGCTACCGCCTTGCTGGAGGGGTGGGAATTCAGAACACAGTGATCCTTCTCACATTCTACCAGGTGGTTGGCTGAAAATTAGTGATGAAAATTTAGAGTTAAAATAAAGGGTTTGATTTGAAAAGGTCAGTCAGCTTTCACGTTGATCGGAAGGGAAGGCCTTCCTGAAACAGACGCAGACAGCAAAAATTCTGAAATGTTTTATCCAGATTCACATAATCAGCTT
>JASGXE010016684.1:0-10714 GCA_030068105.1 Sinentomon sp. SZTP_YWyxl
AGGACAAGGGAGAGATCCGAGTGGGCGGAGCAGTTACTATCATTTTGATATACCAAACCGAGCAGCGATGGAGACGTTGCCATTTGCCCACTGGCGAGTCGAGGTGACGGACCTACGCTCTTGCCAGTTAAGGACGAACTGAGCCTGCTGACGGAGGAAAGTGAAGATTACCTGGGGCGAGAATCCCCTCGGCTATGGTGGGATTGCGACGACTGGCCTGACGGTCCATGTCCCGAAGCGGCAATGGGAGGAAAGCCCCAGGGTAGGTCTTCATCGTGGGAGGTTGCAGGGAAGGGTCGCAATGGCGCGCATAGGCTGGGGAGGGGCTAGGTAGCCTAGGGCACTTCTAGGGTATTAATTACTATCGCTTGATTCTCAAGCGCTGGGAAAGTCTCATACGATCATGGGCATGAGTCATTTGCCCCTGCAAATAGGCAACACACACACACACATGGCCAAGGACATAGCCTAGGGCACTAGCCTAGCAGTTTAGCCTAGATAATCCCTTATGATTGACGGTTGCGGGAGCCCCCATAAACTCTCTATGAAAGGCCAATGGTCTGTTCTGCAATCTGCGCTGTTTGGCTTCAGTTGCGTTGGCAAAGCAAAATGGCACAGAGATATGGATTATAAACATGGGTAACAATATCGGATGCAGAGTTTTATCCTGAGGTCTTATCTCTGCTATACCATAGCAAAACCAAGCCATAAGGCCATTCAATAGGGCGGATGTGCTACATCGCGCATGAATGATCCATATGATACAAACGGCTGTTCTCTGGACAATCTCGATTCGGGTTATCACACTGAGTGGGGGTGCCAGGCAGCACAGGCATACTCCAGAATAGAGATCGCAAGGGATGTGCTTGGATGTTTTTGACGAACGTCACATAGTTTTGGATATAGGCTTTCTAAAGAAAAGAGGACAACCATAGTTCTTCATATGCTTATGTGCTATGGTTTTTCCCAGGGAGATTATTGAAGAAAAGGAGCACATAAATCCAACAAATGCTTGCCAGCAGTTTCTATATATCGGCTGGCACTTGTGTCAGGTGTTATTAGAACAGCCAACCGCGCAGAGGGATCTGCATTTTTGCGTTTGCACCTTTAGAACCACTTCAATGCCAATTTCATACTGAAGTTGGGCTTTTTTTCATGCATGACAAATAGAAGGTCCAACCCATAATATTCGACAACGCGAACTTGAAGAGAACGCGGAAAACGCGTTTTAGAAGGAGCACAACCCGGACAAATGAAATGCCCTTCAGCAAAAAATTTGGAATGGTTGATATATGCGTTGAATAAAATAGTTGCATGGTGTGAACGTAGCTCTGCACCTCGAGCTAGATTGGATCACATTGTCCCGAAGCAGGTCAATAATGACCTTGCACGAATAAATACAGTGTACCAAATGTCTTCGAACATACAGCAGAAATTTTAAAGGTAATGTGGCTTTGCATGAGTATCATGATGCTTTGCAGCGCGCGACGCATGTGTTCTTCATGGACCCTGAATTAAAACCGAGCTCTTAGTACGTTCGAAACCTTTCGGTAAGGAGAGAAAACTAACAAAGCAGCTTTCCGTTTTCGGAATTTCAATTAGCAATGCCAAAATGGGGTGCTATTTTTTCTGCATAACATGGAATGTACATATTTGTTGCTGCTTTACATGCAGACCAGAATAACAAAATCACAATATCTTTCTAAATGGCGCAGTTCCGTCACTGATTCCATCGTTCAACGCCTTCAATTTCGAGACACCCAAAGCGAATGCTTTGTTTTCAATTCTGGCCTTGATGCTGGCGAATAAAAACTCCAAGATATTGGAAGAATTTCGAGAAGATATTTCGAACGATGGAGAGTCTGTAATCGGGACTCTGCGGGGCCTTAAATGGACTCAAGGACAACCAACAAAGGAGGAAGTGGGAGGAGACTTTGGTGAGCTGATTGCATCAATTCGGGCCATGCCTCCAGGGAAGTCGTTGAAATTATGGGCAACAGACTCTGGCATGGATCCGACAAAAGATCTGAGGATATTTTCCCCAAACGATACGATAAATGCGAAAAATGAGGCGGTGTCGGACACGGCTAAAACCGCAGAGGCGATAGAGGTGTTCGATAATTGGCTCAATGAAAAATCATCCGAAGGTATGAAAATTCAGTTAACTTTTGCTATTCAGTTAACGTTTGCTTGTGCTAGTCTCGTTTCGTCCCATTTGAGTCAAACTTTAAAATAAAAAACTTATCGGGCAAAAACATGCTAAATTGAAAATAGACGCGCCCAACCAGAAATAGAAACGTCCAAAAACCTTCGAAAAGTACCTATTGACCAAAAGCAGACGGGAATTATCGTCCGTGGTATTTGAAACCCGTAAAATGAAATTTAGAATCCAGCAGGAAGAACAACGATCGTATTAAAAAGTTACATATCAAAGAGCAGAAAATAAGATAAAGAACGATGCCATCCTTACCTGGCTGGGGCTGGGACACTCATCAATCGACCTCAACCAGCTGTAGGTATGCAATTTAGCTATCGACAATCCAATCGAATCCCAGTATCCTATGTGCATGTGCTTTTGTGGTCTTTATTGCTCCAGCGATATATTCACCAATAATCCAATGCACCTGCGCCAAAATCAAATCCAATCTGCAAGCTGGCGAACATATCAATGAAAATTTCCATAATGCACAGTGTAACTTTGCCTCTTATTTATAAACTCGTCTGTTTATTTCGAAAGCTTTGCTGGATTCATTCGTCAGTGAAAGCGATGTTATTAAGAACTTCGTACGGAAGCAAGCGAAGATAGCGGTAGACGGATTCCCTCAGATGACACTGGGAACATTGCTGAGAGGCACTCAAGAGACGTCGGATGCTGCATCACCTGAAAACACCTATCAGATCGGAATTCAAAATTTCACTTCTTCAGTGTTTGGTATCCAGAATGTACCAACAGGTTCTACGGAACACATGGATGACTCGATTGTCAAACTCTGCGTGGATAGCTACCTGAATATGTACAAATACACGCAAGAGCTTAAATCATGTAAGAATTTTAAATCATGTAAGCGTTTTGCTTACTTTAATTTTCTTACAATAAACATGGTGAACCATTTTGCCATTTATCATAGTCGGAGCAGATTGGAAGTTACACGAATCGTTAAGTGAAAGGCAAGTCTGAGGTATGTGTGAAGCATAAGCTTTTGAAGGCAGGAAAAGCATGAAAGGCATGAAAGGCAGGAAAAGCTTTTGAAGGCAGGAAAAGCATGAAAGGCATGAAAGGCATGAAAGTCTTTTAAGGCGTGGCATGTTAGGCATCTGAAAAGCATGTAAGACTTTTTATTCGGCGCTACGGATTAAACTCCCACCTTTCAGCGTGAAGGCCGATTTTAAAGATAAAGATTTTACGTTTGCAACCCGGAAAAGCTTATGAGTTCAATCCGCTTTTTCGCGATTTTTACAAATTTTTAAGAAAAATATTGTCTTTCTTGAAAAAATAAAAAATACTTAATTTTCAGACACATTTAAGCCTCAAATCAAGTACCTACCCACATTTTTTGTGAGTATGCCATTTCAAACCATTTAAAAATATATGCCATTTCAAACTTGTATTTTATATTTGCTACAGAAATATTTGCAACAGAAATATCAATTGTCAGACGATTCTGGAATTTAAAAAAAAAAAAATATAATTTTGCAATTCAAATTGTGTTTCAGATTTGGTGCAGAAATACCAATCACAGGACGGTTCGGCAATTGCAACAGAGCTTCAAGCATTCTCATTCTTTCTCAGGAATATGAACCAATTTGATGGAATGAAATTCATTGGAAAGTTGATGAAATTCTCGGAGAAGGTCTTGGTGCCATTCCAGCCGGCCAAGATGGATTCATCACAAAAAGTGACTTTTGAAGAGCTGAAATCTGGCATTGATCTTGTGATGGCTTCCATCAACCGAAATATTGAAGGTCATTGCTTCACTGGCTTGCGTTTTCTGCGGGAGATTCCTCAGCAAATGGCTCGCAGTATAATCATTTTGTGTCACCAAAATTCTCCATAATCTGTCTAAGCAGCACACAACCTTAGGGCAAATGTTTAGAAGTGAAACATGCGTAACGAAATCGAAATGCAGTAACAATATCACAGTACGAAACACATCGATGATATATTTCGTTTCAAATTGACCATGAGTGTCCATCTCACCTTCTCAACACGGAAAATATTGCACTATCGCGCTACTTTTACTCAGGACACAGCAAGCAGCAAATTGCAAATGTTTTTACCTGCTGTTAAATTGCAATTTACTCTTAAAAACGGTCATTACATCAATGATGTGACAAGGGACGCCGTTTCACGTTCTTGAAAGATACACAGTCGGGGGGCGAGGAGGATCACTGCAATAACTGGGTCCCTGGGTCTGAGGCAGATCTCCATAGGACATCCAAGGGTAGAACCCTATGGTGAGAGGCCGTTAACCCTTGGCCCCACAATTGACGAGCCTATGCTCGTAACTATTTTTTCCGGTCTATACTCGTATGGGGCATCTGCGCAATGTGCTAGACAATTTTAATGGAAATGGTTGCACAAAAAATGGAAAAAATCGGAAAAGTGTACGTGTGATTTGTCGCCTGTAAACAACAAAATAACACGCGGATTCTTACTTCTACAGATCTGTCACGCCATATCCCCTTTTCCTTAATTAATGTACACGCAGGTCTTCGTGTTCAAAATAACGGGATCCATCTTGAAAGTGACCATTGAAAAATAAAGCAATACCTGACAAAAGAAAGGTATTATTCCTATCGTAAGCGAATGTTCATGCTGATGAGGTGGAATGGTGGAATCTGATGGGTCGTTGATAAAAAGAAGTGAGGGGCAGGGAGTTCAAAGAAACTCCAGCGGCTGTCAATCAAAAGGGCGTGCCAATCTATTTTAACACTCCCCCAGGGCCCACACCCTTTCCCTGATCGATCAGCCTTCATTTCGCAATGGAGAGTTGCCCTTTCCATGGGACGAATAAACTCATCCACATGATCGTGGACGAATGTTTGAGGAAACGATCCGGTAATTTCCCGTAGCTAGCGGCTCATTCCAGAGTTTCGAAGAAACAATTCCTCGAAATGGGGACATCCCACCCCCTGGTGCGGGCACCCCTCGCCTCTACCACTGTCCGCGCTTTCGCAAAGTGATTGCAGGTGCTCAAGGTTTGAGGAAACGAGACGGTAATTTCTCGTAGCTATCCGGTCACTCCCGAGTTTCGAAGATACAATTCCGCGATATGGGGATATCCCGACCCCCCGGTCCCCCTTATGGAAAAAAGCAAGGGCTTTTCTATGGATTTTCATCAACATCTTGAACACTGCAGCGAGGCAGGGAATTATTCTTCAACAATAGTGTGCATTTTCCGGCAGAATTCCTGTCGTATCAATATTTTCAACAGTGTTTCCGCATGGTCTGGTTCTGAAATCGTTTCTTACCCGTTTGCTTTTCATTAAATTCTTGAGGTGTTTCATTGTTCTACCTTCTCGACAACTGCCGTCGCGGCGTGCTTCACAACCAGTTCCTTCTTGTTGCTTTGAATGCTTTTCAGGATGAGTAACCTAGAATGTTGGTTTTTTTTATTGCAGTTTCCGCGAATACGGCTGCACCTACAATTGTGATGCAATGGGGGTTTTGGAGCCTGGTTCTCTTGCGCTTCGTTTGGATCCATTAATTGGGTTCTCCCAAATTGGCACCCCGACACCCTTCTTGGGGAAGGGTAGTCAGGGTTGATTTCTATGCTGCGCATTATCTCCGGAACTGTGCTTCGGAGGTCCATGGTTCAAATAACAAAGTTGCTCGTTTCCTTGATCTGAATGCAGCAGAAGTGATCCGACTCAAATCCATCCCCTGGCTTCCGTTTTAGGGGTGGTTTTCTGCGGGAAGGGGTACAGAGGTTGGAGGGGAGTTTTTCAGCAGACATGCATTCTTCGTGTCTCGGATGATGGGGCCTGAGACCTCAGTCTTCTTGCGATTCGGTGAAGCCACATTTGGGGGTGTTTGAAGGGGTGCAAGGGGTGGTTATGGAGACATCTCCGTTTTCGCGGAAATTGCGATCGATAAAACCAACATTCGAGGTGACTCATCCTGTATAATCAAAACATAGACTGATCTGAATCATGATTTTGAAATCCGCTTATGCGCTGAAGAAAAAATACGAGGGGTTACTCAGCAAGTTCACAAAAACGTTTTTGTTCATAACATCGTGACCTAACAAAAAAGATTTAAATAAATTTGGTCCGAATGACTCAGTTCAACGTCGCTGGATTATAAGGGTTTTCATCAAAAAACATTGGACTCAGTTGAACTATGAATTCCAAAATCAAACTTTAGAACCTATATGTACAGCTCGTTCCACTTAAGGATACAAACTGAAACACTGTCAAGTGTGCTTTTGTAGAGAGAAACCGTGGAATTTCCCAATTTCCGCATCATTAAACTGTTCATTCTGGCCGAAAACTGTTCATTCTGCACACGGAAATAAACGTTTTGCTGAAAATTTTTGACATATTCGCAGGGAAAGCACGAAGCATGCTGGACGCATACAGTATCATTAATGTGAATAAGGTTTTGCTCAAATTGAAAAAGTTAGCAGAAAAGACTTTCGTAATGTGGACCAAAACCACGGCAAAAATAAAAAAAATCTCCAAAATGGGCAAAATGCATTCGGATATCGAGTTTTGTTCAATCTTTGATATATCTTTCTTCGACGTTCGATGAATGAAAATACGAATATTTTCCGCCGTGCACTTCTCTCACGATATGTGTTATCGCTGTTCACAGATTTCCTAATTTCTGTCCTGTCCGACCGAGGTGTAATACCCTACAACGACCATCAAATTACCCTCATGTACTTCCTGCAAGATGCAATGTTTAATCCAGAATCAGAATTTGTGGTCGGAGAAAGGCCTGGAAATTCAGCAAGCTCTTCAAATTTTAATGATGGAAGTGTTGGGAAATTTTGGAATTACGTGCTTGGACCTGACGACGGTCAAAACGAAGAGAAGAGGACTGAATTGGCTTGGAACATCGTGACTAACCCTGTAGAACTTGAGCAAGACATGCTTGGAAAATTGTGGTCCAAGACTCAAGGATGTTTGGAAGTTGCTCAAAAAGGTTCGTATTATGAAGCAAATATACAGGGTAGCCCAAACGTCTTTGGCCATTGGCAAAACAGCACTTCAATTCGAACAACATGTGCACATTTTGGGATACCCAAAATCTTTGACCATTGCAAAAAAATTAAATTTGCTGTTTTTATCATGTTTTGTTATTTGTGACTTTTTAGAGCTCCCACCACAGATGTCATCACTTTATTCGGTACAAAAACTTTCCGATTAAAGTCTTCACATCCGTGGTTACAGCCAGAAAAAGTTTCAGATCACAAAATGTGATAAAAATAGCAAATTTACATTTTTCCTATGGCCAAAGACTTTTGGGCTGCCCTGTATACCCAAAAAGGACAAAATCAAAAATTGCAAATCGGAAACAAGCTCGATTTTTTTTTATTTTCGCACAACATGCACAACAGAGATGACGTGCACAAGCCTCGCAGATGGCAACTACTGCTCGGGATCCGTGGATTAAAAATTCCTTTTCTGACTTTTATTTCACAATTTGAATGTTGCGCAATGCATGCTTGTGAAAATTCTCTCTCTTTCTTATCAACGCTAATTTTTGTTTCTTTTCCATTTATTCGCAGAATTGAATTCCAGGTCATTTCTAAAATATCGTCCTTCGAACGGGTATTACCATGTGATTCATGAACCCCTCTCGTTGTCAGTTCACATGAATAACCATGTGATTCAACGAAAATCCCGCGAAAATATTCTCGAGTCTTGTCGTGCATGAAAAACCTGCGCACACTGCCATCAGTTGAATTTTGCTTGAGTTTTGAGTTCCCAGAACCATCCACTGAACAAAACTGTTATTGAAATGTCTCTTTTCGTGATCTCGATTTTTCGAGAAAGACCGGTTTTCTCTTTCTTTTTCTTGAATTCTTGTGTGTGGGAGGCGCAAACGCATGGTGGCTTCAGGTTTGTGTGGCGGTGCAGAAGCTGAATTTCAAATCCATAAATTAGGGAACGCTTTCGCGTACCTACCGTGTGGCACCAAAGCCGCCACAAACGCCACAGCCGCCACAGTCGCCACAGCCGCCACAGCCGCCACAGCCGCCACAGCCGCCACAGGCCAATTGCCGCACCCGCTACAGCCGCCGTATAGCCACCTCAATCGCACGGCAGCGTGCCGTCGACAGCCGCCATTGCTGGCATGGGCCAGTGCAAAGGTGCCTGGCCTTTGATCTTATGGTTTCATTTACTTCTTTTTAACGCATTTTGGGTCTTTTGGTATGCCTAAAGCAGAAGCGAGGAAACAAAACTGTTTGAAACTTCTAAAAATTTCCAAGAAACATAATAAAATCCAACAAAGATGTCCATCTTAGGAAGAATCGTGTCTCACCGTCATTTTTATCCGATGTCCATTTCTGTTACTTAGTTACTTAGTCTTCTGTACTTAGTCTTCTGTCTTCGCACTTAGCCCAGAACTATAAGTGCGAAGACTCAAGGACATTGGATATAATGACGGTTCGTCAATTTTCCTTTTATGACCTAAACCTCGAGTCAAAGGTCCTCGGATCGACATTAAAAAATATCCTTGTAGGTTTGGTTGGGGTCGATTAGGTTCGGTTAGGTTACTTTACGTTAGGTTAGGTTCGGTTGGGTTTTAGTTTTTGTCTGCCTTCGAACCGAACCAAAGCTAGTTTAGCAAACCTGTACCCTAACCGAACCTAACCAATCTTAATCAAACTTAATTAACATCACCTGTGAACCCAACCAAGCCAAACACAAAGGATAACATCATTTTCATTGTTGCATTTTATGTTTCTGCCAATTTTTAGAAGTTTCAGGTAGTTTTTGTATTCTAGGTTACGTTTTACATAAAATAAAACCTAAAGACTAAAATAATTCTGCGATCAAAATGCAATGAAAAAGAATTGAATAAAACTATGTAAGATAAAATACCAAGGCACCTGCACCCTGCACCGGCCCATGCCAGCAGTGGCGGAGTGGCTGCGGCGGCTGTGGCCATGGATCATGATACGATCTCGACTTCCTGCAACCCACATTCGATCCAGGTATGCAGAGGTGTACGTAAATGGAAGAAATCTCTAAAACCTTTCAGCGAAAATCGTGCCATGATAGCGTGAGTGGACCTGCATGACATTCTTTGAGTTCGGCAGAAATTGATTACATCACCAGGATCTCCGAGACAGGTTTGTTTGATGGTGAAAAAACGAAATTCAAACGATCGAATATTTATTTCTTTAAATTTCTGGAAAATGAATTTTATCTTATCAAAATGTCAATGATGAAAGAAATGCAACTTCAAATAATGCTTTTAAAATTCACATTTTTATTCTTTACTTTCACAAAAAGAATTACTCGATTCATTGGACGGTAAAACTGAGGTGAATGACTTCATTGAGAAGCAAATTGCCATCGCTACTGGCGGTTTCCAAGAAATGACACTCGGAACATTGCTGAGAGGTTGCCAGAGGTCACCGGTCGCTCAATCATCCGCAATCCAATCTGGCATGGGAGTATCCACCGCATCGGGTCTTCAAAACCTGCAATCAAGTTTCATTCCACGAATGAACGAGTCCGTTGCTAACCACCTGAAGGATAACTACACAAGGATGTATAATGAAACCCAGGAGCTTAAATCATGCAAGAATTATGTCTAATTTAACTTTTTTTGAAAGTTACGTAACGTTTCGATCACAATACGAGTATACCGCCTTCGGATGACTGTGCGGAATTTTTTCTTTTGTGATGGGCGGAGAAACCATATCCACTTTTCCACTTAAACATATCCACTTTTCACTCAATTTCGTCCCCTGTTTCAGTTGTTGCGAACTTTGGACTACCTTCCCCACCCATCCCTACTGCTATCACTGCTCGCCTTCCTGCTTCTGCATTGCAAGCCAGCAGCAGAAGCGGGATGGCCAGTATTGGTCCATCAGTTGCGACGGAGGGGGTGGGGATTCCACATGGATTGGGTACTAACACTCAACGTTATTTTCCCACTGCTAGTGTTAACATGTCCACTTTTCGCTCAATTTCGTCCCCTGATTCAGTAGTTGCGAACTTTGGACTACCTTCCCCACCCATCCCAACTGTTATCACTGCTCGCCTTCCTGCTTCTGCATTGCAAGCCAGCAGCAGAAGCGGGATGGCCAGTATTGATCCGTCAGTTGCGACGGAGGGGGTCGGGATTCCACATGGATTGGCCACTAATACTCAACAATATTTGCCAACTGCTAGTGTTAACATATCCACTTTTCACTCAATTTCGTCTCCTGTTTCAGTTGTTGCGAACTTTGGACTACCTTCCCCACCCATCCCAACTGTTATCACTCCTCGCCTTCCTGCTTCTGCATTGCAAGCCAGCAGCAGAAGCGGGATGGCCAGTATTGATCCGTCAGTTGCGACGGAGGGGGTCGGGATTCCACATGGATTGGCCACTAACACTCAACAATATTTGCCCACTGCTAGTGTTAACATGTCCACTTTTCGCTCAATTTCGTCCCCTGATTCAGTAGTTGCGAACTATGGACTACCTTCCCCACCCATCCCAACTGTTATCACTGCACGCCTTCCTGCTTTGCATTGCAAGCCA
>JASGXE010016686.1:0-10322 GCA_030068105.1 Sinentomon sp. SZTP_YWyxl
AATTGCATCAAGTTTCCTCTTATTCGGGGGAAATTCAGGCGGGGTGCACGGCCAACCTAATGTCATGTGAGAAAGCTCACATGACATTAGGTTGGCCCTGCACCCCGCCTGAATTTCCCCCGAATAAGAGGAAACTTGATGCAATTTCTAATTTGCAAAATTTCAATCTTGGTTTGGCGGAACAATACGTTGCAGCTTTTGAACGAAATCTCAGACGAAAGAAAGGTCTTTGTTTTCGCCTCCATTTGTGAAAAAAATTGCACAAAAATATTTGTTGCGCATCGGCAATCTTTGCTGCTAATCCCTGGTGCACCAGTAAGCCTCAATTGGAGCCGCTATCCGTAAGTTCTGGGCTCGACAACGCTGAACAAACAAACAACGAGAAAAAAATCGGGCCACACAAGCATTTAGCAACATCTTCAGCGGTTGGCAAACCTCCTGCTGATCGAAAAACAAAAACACAGATCTCTCAGACAACAATGCATAATTTGACAAGAGAAATGCGAAAACACAGCGATCGCAGAACACCTATGCCCAGGCCGAGCGGGGCTTTGGTCTTCGAATCGCAGAGAAAAAAACAACCCGGGGAGATTTCTTCACTCGTGGAATGTTGACAGCAAAACTTGACACCTGTCACAGTGCTGGTCACAGTTGTTTGAATATAGCACGAACATTGCTGATCGCACCAGTCGGTTAGGAATTCAGGACAGCTGACTGACGCAACAGAATTTGTCAACAACGAAAAAATCTGAAGAAATAAAATGAAGAGAGACCTTTTTAAACCTGAATGTTTTGGAACCGTTTTGCATGCGCCAAACAAAAAATCGCTTTCGGCCTTTCGGGCCGCGGGCCGGCAGAGATGTGTTGATGCAGCAAAATTCGACCCGCAGTTTGAAACAAACTGAAAATGTGCTGATGGATTAAGTAATAAAAATGCAAATATTGAAAAAAACATGAGATCGATTTTTTTTATTTTTTCCCATTTGGTCGAATCCGTCGCAAAAGCAACATCGTCCATTGCAGGAAAGCATCTGCATGACACCTGGATGATGCAAGAATTTCAAGATGTTGCCCATGACCTGACCCAAAATCCACGTTTTATAGTGCAAACACTGAAAGTAAATCAGTGGAATTAAACACCAAAAATGGTGTAAAATGAATGAGAGTTCAGCATATAAGGGTGGGGTAACCGACGCAATGCGTGCGATGGCTCATCATTTTCGGTAACAGTTCCAAAGTACTGCGACTACCACCGCATCCTCCGCGGCTTCTCCGCATCCTCCGCTTCCGTCCTAACGCCGTTTCCGCCGCTTCAAAGATGATGCGGCGGAGGGAAACATGATGCGGCGCCATTGTTTGACTTTCTATTTTCATTGCTTAGTTTTTATTTTTTTGTTTTCTTGTTTTATGTTGGTCTTATTTTTGCCATTCATGTGACAATAATTGTAAAAGGCAATAAAAAATCCATAGCTATACAACAAGCCATAGCTATACAACAAGCCATAGCTCTATACAACAAGCCATAGCTCTATACAACAAGCCATAGCTCTATACAACTCTCCATAGGCAATAAACAAGCCATATTTGTTATGTTTATGTTATGCCATATTTGTTGTGTTTGTCTCGTTTGTGCCTGCTGATATTGGACTTGGAACTGAAATCCAAGCCGCAAACTTCACATATTTATCTGATGCGGTCATTCATGTGCAGCTCACGATGCATCTTCCAAGTCGAATAACAGCATTGCAAACTTTGTTGATCCCCAAAAATTCGCAACAGATCGAAAGGACCTGGCGAGTGGCGAGAGGTTAAGAAGTACTAAGTTCGAGGAAGCAGCAGACCAGAGGGAATTGCAAACCGTCTGTGCGAATATCTTATGGTGTCAAGAAGTGAACTTGGAGAAAAAGAACCCGTTTGTCAATTAAGCTTATTTTCGACAATAAAGCACTTTTCCCCTTGTGATCATAATTCATCAATAGTTTTGTTATTTAATCAGAACTGGTCTCAATAAACACCAAGAAAAAAAAACGAAGAAAAACAAAAAACAAAAATAAATGAAACAAAAGAATGAAAATATACAAAGTCAAACAATGACGCCGCATCATGTTTCGCTCCGCCGCATCATCTATGATGCGGAGGAAGCGGCGTTGGGACGGAAGCGGAGGAAGAGGAGGATGCGGCGGCGGAAGCGGTGGTTGTCAGTGCTTTGGAACTGTTACCCCATTTTCGGTGTATTGTAAGGCGAAAAGTGTAAATTAACACCCCAGTTGTTCATGGGGTGTAAAATAACACCGCAATGATTGTTCAATGGAAAAACGATTTGGTACGGTCAATGTCCTTCCCAACACCATTTTTAGAGTAAAATTACACCCTTTTTATTTCCAATGTTCGAACTCAACTTAAAAGGGGAAATAAGACAACTTTTTACAATTGCAATGTTGGCTCAGTCGGTAGAGCGAATCAGAAGACTGAATGAAGTTGTGAGTTCGAATCCCAGGCGGGCAAAAATTTTTAAAGGTGTATTTTCAGCCAAACAAACGCAAACGCCAGTGATTGCATTGTGCAAACAGAACAGGAGGCAGGTGCGGGTGGGGAGGTTCAATAATAGCATGAATGTGGGTGGCAACAGCAAGAGAGCCTTTTGAATTGTGGACAGCCGACAAAGAGAGCATGCAGTGAAAGTGAGATTGTGGTGATTTTTGTCGCCACTTCACAAAGCAGGCAGTTTTGCAAACCTTCAATAGTCCCACAGAATATTCTATCATTTTCATTTTGGAATGACAAAGAAACCAATTGTGAAGGGGGTGTGCAAGAGTTGTTAAGTTTCCAACCGAATCTTGAACCGAACATGCTGCTTGCCCTGTCAATTTGCACCAAACATATGACCTGACACCACTTGCACATCAGCGTGTTCGAGGGCACAGGGCAGCCCTTTACGCGACAAAGCGTGCATTTCAGGCCAGGTCATGGCAAACACATTGAAACTTGAAAAGCCCGTCGGCCTGTCGTCCGCCGATAGCCCAATCCGGAAAAAGCATGAATCCCAACGCGCGAGTCAAATGTCCATGTGGACGGAAACGAAACTGCACCAAAACGCATCCCCGAAGAGGACAGGGTTTAATCAAGGGTGGCTAACTTTGGGGTTTTCGCGGAATACGATCAATCAGGTCATTAATTTTCATATCTCCACTCCTTTTGCTCCTTTACTCGTTCAAGGCTCATTATCATTCTCGTTTTCCAAATCTCAGATTCCTCGTTTTTGTAAAACCCCTTTAAAAGGACATGACATGCATGTTGTTTGACCCGGGACAACAAACACATGGGGTGAAATGGTGGATCAAATCTCACTGAAAATCCTCGACCCTTGCATTTCACCCGCAAATTATGAAGGGGGAAAATAAGACCACATCCCTCCGAGGATCTTGCGCAAAATCGCGGTGCAAAAATCAGTTTTGGAGTTGACCTGGCACAGAATCGAAGACTCACTTCACTCCCACACTGTGCCGTGAAAAAAAGCTTCGAGTGAAGTGTGTGGTTTCCGCGTTTAAAATTGAAAAAAAATCACACCAGAAAATTTATCGGAAGCGAATAGTGAAGTGAAGCAAAGGCGCTTTGGAAAAAGACGCCGAGAAAATCGGTGGTTTTTTTTTACAAGAAGAAAAGGCAAACAAAACAAGCCACAAGCAAACACAACAAGTAATGATAAAAAAACACACCTGCCAACGCAAAAACACAATAGGGACATGGATAATGCGCATAATACACGCGGATCCAACAAGCAAAATTACTAAACACGGATGCACTGACAGCAACCAGCAACGCGTTTCACACATTCGAGTCCCCGTGACAAAAAAACCAGAACATGTGACAACAGTGTCAAATTTGCATTGCATTCAACATTCGGTAGCTGTGAAAGAATACGGATGTGGATTCCGTATGAGCGTCAGCGGGATCATTTTTCCGATTTTACCGCTTTTTTCTGCCAGACCACGAACAACCAAACCAGCACGAGCATTCAATTCAACTGAATCTGTCGAACAACGCCATATCTGTTCCCTCAGTCGGCATGGCAGGATGCCTCAAAACTTTGTTCAAACTATCGCGAATATTGCGGTTGCAATGGTTGAATTGTTGGGAAGCGGCGAACATTGGTGGGAGCTACACTAAAATTGTTGGGAAGCGGCGAACATTGGTAGGAGCAACACTAAAATTGTTGGGAAGCGGCGAACATTGGTGGGAGCAATACTAAAATTGCTGGTGGGAACAATACTAAAATTGTTGGGAAGGGGCGAACATTGGTGGGAGCAATCCAAAATTATTGGGAAGCGGCGAATATGGTGGGAGCAATGCTAAAATTGTTGGAAAGCGGCGAACATGGTGGGAGCAATCCAAAATTGATGGGAAGCGGCGAACTTGGTGGGAGCAATGCCAAAATTGTTGGGAAGCGGCGAACATGGTGGGAGCAATGCCAAAATTGTTGGGAAGCGGCGAACATGGTCGGAGCAACGCCAAAATTGTTGGGAAGCGGCGAACATGGTGGGAGCAATGCCAAAATTGTTGGGAAGCGGCGAACATGGTGGTAGCAATGCCAAAATTGTTGGGAAGCGCGTCAGGAGACGCTCCCTTGCTGAAGATAGACGCGCACAGAAATATTCCCTCCAACAAAAACCAAATTTTGACTAGAGTCCCCAAGTTCAAATTTCAAAGTTTAACCGCTGGGCGGGAGCAAGTGCAGAAATCCATCAAACGTTTTAGCGCATCCAAATGTTTTGCTTTCCAGCACAAACAAGTGCTCTCACAAATCGAACTGAACATGCAATGCGCATCTCCCAGTCAATGGAATGAGCAATAGGACAGCACGAAGCGACAGCGGGTCGTTGTCAACAATGGGTGACTGGAGAAGTTCCAACCAACCATTTTTTCGTTGTGAGTGAAAGATGCATGGAAGCGAAAGCCATTCAAGGGCCCACCGTTGCCGGAAATTTCATTGACCATGACAAAACAAATCAGTTTATCAACAAACCAGCGTTGCGTTGCGTATCATTGAATTCGATCAATTATTATTAACAGAGTTTTCTGAGAATTTTGAAAGTTTCACAACGGCGATCCCCACTGCACCGACAAATCTTCAGCAGATAAATCTTCAGGAGATAATCCACATGGCTACACAAATCAAAATCTTCGAGTGAAAAAACCCATGTCCCCCATTTTGATTTTATGGACACCGAACCCACCGAAAATGGCCCCAAAAAGGGAAGACGCCAATTTTCAAAATCGGCACAGAACAACCAAATTTTCAGTTCCTCACGGTGAGTGGAATGAAAAATATAAAGACACACGAATTGCTCGACGACCCACACAAATTACGGTGATATGGAGCCGAAAACCGCACAATTGGCCCATGCAATTTTATTGTTGGAATAAGGGTGAATTTTCAAAATCAACATGGAGCAGCCAAATTTTCAGAACTGATTCCTTATCACCATTGGAACAAAAGATAAAGACGCACGAAATGCGCTCCGTGTACCCATTTTGGTTTAATGGGCCTTAACCCCCCCAAAACACGATTATTCTTCCCATAAAAGGGGAATTTTGCACCTTTTTCGGGAAAAAAATTGGATCATCTGATGACGGATCTCCTGCTGAAGTTATATCCGCTCGAATTCCCTGAATTTGCGACCAAGGACCCAAAAAAGGTTGTGAAAAACGGCGAAATGAAGACCCCTTGAAGCCGTCGCATCATCGCAGGATCCGAAAATACGCGCCAGCTTTCCAAGCTCAGGTGAAAACAATGAACAGAGCAACTAACTTCGCTGAACTGTGATACTTTAGCTCAATCAATGGGTGAAAATAACCCGATGGAGGATGATCAACTGTGCTCTTTGCGCACCGAATTTTCGTCCGAACCGAAAAAAAAAACAGCAAATCACTGCGAAAAAAGATGCTCCCAAAATCGACAGCATGGAAGACACAAAACCGACAAAAGTTATTCTGACGAATGACGGATGACTGTCGAGAAGGAGGAAACAGAAACAGATTGGATTTGGATGGTCGTCATGACCCGTCATCAGCGTCCGCCACCCATCCTGTTCTGGTTGCCTGCCAGCCAACCGTCACGCCTGACGCGGGACGGGACGGGACGCCACGGTCCTCCTCACCTCACTTCAGTCCAGTTCGGGTCTGTTCTGTTCTTTCTCAACTCACTACTCACTTTACTGGGTCACGAAGACCTAAGCCACGGGGCAGGCCCCCACACTCTACAGGGCGTCACGGTAAAGCCGCATCAGAACGGCCAGACTTTTTCGTGCGACTAAAAACCCGCATCAGAATGGACACATTTTCGCATCAGACTTTTTTCAGATCGTCTGTCCAAAACAGATTGCCACTTGCAACATTCGGCAATGGTCGTCTGTCCTAAACAGATTGGCACTTGCAACATTGTGCAATGGAGAACAATGGAGGATTGACCATTGCCTATTGTTGGAAGTGGCAATCTGTTTTGGACAGACGACCATTGCCTATTGTTGCGCAAGTGGCAATCTGTTTTGGACAGACGACCATTGCCTACTGTGGCAAGTGGCAATCTGTTTTGGACAGACGACCATTGCCTATTGTTGCAAGTGGTAATCTGTTTAGGACAGACGACCATTGCCTATTGTTGCAAGTGGCAATCTGTTTAGGACAGACGACCATTGCCTATTGTTGCGCAAGTGGCAATCTGTTTTGGACAGACGACCATTGCCTATTGTTGCAAGTGGCAATCTGTTTTGGACAGACGACCATTGCCTATTGTTGCAAGTGGTAATCTGTTTAGGACAGACGACCATTGCCCATTGTTGCAAGTGGCAATCTGTTTAGGACAGACGACCATTGCCTATTGTTGCGTAAGTGGCAATCTGTTTTGGACAGACGACCATTGCCTACTGTGGCAAGTGGCAATCTGTTTTGGACAGACGACCATTGCCTATTGTTGCAAGTGGTAATCTGTTTTGGACAGACGACCATTGCCTATTGTTGCAAGTGGCAATCTGTTTTGGACAGACGACCATTGCCTATTGTTGCAAGTGGTAATCTGTTTAGGACAGACGACCATTGCCCATTGTTGCAAGTGGCAATCTGTTTAGGACAGACGACCATTGCCTATTGTTGCAAGTGGTAATCTGTTTTGGACAGACGACCATTGCCTATTGTTGCAAGTGGCAATCTGTTTTGGACAGACGACCATTGCCTATTGTTGCAAGTGGTAATCTGTTTAGGACAGACGACCATTGCCCATTGTTGCAAGTGGCAATCTGTTTAGGACAGACGACCATTGCCTATTGTTGCAAGTGGTAATCTGTTTTGGACAGACGACCATTGCCTATTGTTGCAAGTGGTAATCTGTTTAGGACAGACGACCATTGCCCATTGTTGCAAGTGGCAATCTGTTTTGGACAGACGACCATTGCCTATTGTTGCAAGTGGTAATCTGTTTTGGACAGACGACCATTGCCTATTGTTGCAAGTGGCAATCTGTTTTGGACAGACGACCATTGCCTATTGTTGCAAGTGGTAATCTGTTTAGGACAGACGACCATTGCCCATTGTTGCAAGTGGCAATCTGTTTAGGACAGACGACCATTGCCTATTGTTGCAAGTGGTAATCTGTTTTGGACAGACGACCATTGCCAATTGTTGCAAGTGGTAATCTGTTTAGGACAGACGACCATTGCCCATTGTTGCAAGTGGCAATCTGTTTTGGACAGACGACCATTGCCTATTGTTGCAAGTGGTAATCTGTTTTGGACAGACGACCATTGCCTATTGTTGCAAGTGGCAATCTGTTTTGGACAGACGACCATTGCCTATTGTTGCGCAAGTGGCAATCTGTTTTGGACAGACGACCATTGCCTACTGTGGCAAGTGGCAATCTGTTTTGGACAGACGACCATTGCCTACTGTGGCAAGTGGCAATCTGTTTTGGACAGACGACCATTGCCTATTGTTGCAAGTGGTAATCTGTTTAGGACAGACGACCATTGCCCATTGTTGCAAGTGGCAATCTGTTTAGGACAGACGACCATTGCCTATTGTTGCGCAAGTGGCAATCTGTTTTGGACAGACGACCATTGCCTATTGTTGCAAGTGGCAATCTGTTTTGGACAGACGACCATTGCCTATTGTTGCGCAAGTGGCAATCTGTTTTGGACAGACGACCATTGCCTATTGTTGCGCAAGTGGCAATCTGTTTTGGACAGACGACCATTGCCCATTGTTGCAAGTGGCAATCTGTTTTGGACAGACGACCATTGCCCATTGTTGCAAGTGGCAATCTGTTTTGGACAGACGACCATTGCCCATTGTTGCAAGTGGCAATCTGTTTTGGACAGACGACCATTGCCCATTGTTGCAAGTGGCAATCTGTTTTGGACAGACGACCATTGCCTATTGTTGCAAGTGGTAATCTGTTTAGGACAGACGACCATTGCCCATTGTTGCAAGTGGCAATCTGTTTTGGACAGACGACCATTGCCCATTGTTGCAAGTGGCAATCTGTTTTGGACAGACGACCATTGCCTACTGTGGCAAGTGGCAATCTGTTTTGGACAGACGACCATTGCCTATTGTTGCAAGTGGTAATCTGTTTAGGACAGACGACCATTGCCTATTGTTGCGCAAGTGGCAATCTGTTTTGGACAGACGACCAGAAGAAGTTGGAGCAAAACGAACTGAAGGAGCAGCACACCTTGCCAGATTGGCCCACATGCAATGGGCAGGTGAGCTTGCAACCGCAAACGAGAAAGGCCACGAAATCAGGCAAATCAAGCAAAACACTTCAAAACATCCAAACGAAAACTTTTCGGCTTCCGTTCAGAACAAACCGTGCAAATTTGCTGATTTTCCGGCAATTTATTTCGCTGTCATTTCTAAATTTATTGGCGCGGGACCAAGGCCGATCGTCTCGAATTGGTTTTGTCTTCCGAACATTTGGCAACACTGGACGCGTGGCAGGCCAGGTCAACCAGGCCGCAATCAAGCCGAGTTCAATGAGTCAGTAACCAGAAAATTTATTTTAATTAATTATTATAGCAAAAAAATTTATAATTTCTGTTATTCTGTTGTTACATCATTATTTTTTTAAAATATTATGATTAATTTTTATTTATTTTGTCTATAAAACTGAAAATAAGGCATCAAAAACTCGGAAATGCCTTGGGGCGGGCAAATCGAAAATGTAAGAATGATTTGGAATCATTGACAGCAGAGATTCGGCTAAGCCAATTTCTTCTTCTTCTTTGGGTCTTATATCTTTTACTCAGGGTGACTACGGGAAGCTTGAAAAAATATAGGAGTCTAGCCGGAAAAATATAGGAGGATGAAGTCTAAAATATAGGAGACAGTTCAAAAATATAGGAAGTTCAAAAATGTATTACAAGTCCAAATCTGTAATGTCAAATACGCAGGTACCCAAGTTCCTAGGTATCCGTAATTGCATATCAGCACTGGAGAGATAATAAACGGCCAAAAGGGGTAAAGTTTCCTCTGAGGGGAAAATTTTCGATGTTGTGTAATTTTTGTTTCCATGAAGCATAAAACTGCAGCAACTGATGTTGTTTTCAGACTTTAAGTGCAATTTTAACCCTTACTTGACCATGCTCTTTTTGCACCGTGCAGCACCATGGGGTGGTCCATTGGACCACCCCCACTTCTACGCAAATAAGCATGTCATGGGGTCAGTTTATATTTTATTTGATCAATTTTGAGGTGAAACCCAAATTTTGGTTGAGATAGCACCAATTCTTCCCATATTATTTGGATGCGATAGGTCAAAAAATGTGATTTTGCCTTGTTTTTCCCATCTCAAATTCGTGACCTCAAATTTTTAAACCAGACAGATATTTCATCAATGTGATCATATCAAACTTTTAACTTTGATGTGAGATTTGATTTAATGTAGGGACAATGATGTCTGGGTTGTCTGAATTTTTTAAAATCGCTCTGAACTGCTGAATGGTTGGGACTTTATATGAATAAAAAATACTGATTTTTTACAAAACATCACAAAATGCTGGTTCTTATTCCAAAATATCAACCACACTCTTCAAAACAGTGCCATTGAACAACATGGCATTTCCCAAAGCTGCATTTTCTGTTTTGACCTGAGAAAGAAAAAACAATAATCACAAACTTGCAAATAAACCATGGGGTTGTCCGATGGACCACCCTGATTTTCAAAAATACCATGAGGTGGTCCAATGGACCACCCACTCAGAAAATGCATCCATAAGATCTTATTTGGCTGACCACTACCAGTCTAAAATAAATTGTCTCCCGGCATGGAT
>JASGXE010016687.1:0-11818 GCA_030068105.1 Sinentomon sp. SZTP_YWyxl
AACAGATTTGAGAGGGAAATGGGTTCCACCTTACTGATGAGAGGAATGAGGAATCTGAGAATGAAGACACTGAGCTTGCAAGTCGTGTTTTTTGAAACCTCGAATGCTTCCGATGAAAAAAAAACAATCTGAATCAGTTGATTCGTTTTTGGGCACAAATGATTGGGAGACCATTTTACACTGTTCCCACTCAAAATAGTTTTTTAAAAACAAGGACAGATTGGAATAATAGAGTCACAATGACAATATTATGGTTCTAGTCCTGATGTCCAGCTGGCCACAGCTCTTGTGAACCATACAGTGGCAGCAAAATCATAAATAACAACAAACAGAGAGAAAAAATTCGTCACGGAATAAGCTTCGAGGCGGAAGCTCTGCACCAATAGATCCCAAGGACTCACAGCGGTGGAGAATAAACAAACCACGTTTGAAGTTTAGCAGTTCTGGGAAAACATTCACCCCCCCCCCCTGAAATTTAAAGACCTTTGCCTTCAGGATGTTTTTTCAGAAAAAGGAATCCACAGGGTTTGGATACTGGCAATTTTTTAACAAAACAGATCCGAGTTCCAATTCAATTAGGCAAAATGTCCCCCACCCAGCAAGATCTTATCAACTACAGGGTGATTCATAAAAAACCAAAGTGAAAAATAAGTTAATTTTTGACGGTGTTTACTTGCTGTTAATTGGTTTTTTGCATTGCTTTTGTTTATACCAAGGCCATTTTTTCTAAAATATCATGTTGCTGGTGTTTGAAGCAGAAATAATTGGTAGTTATGGTGGAATTTAGTGATATCGACAGAGCTTTCATGGTGAAAATTGAGTGCCCACCGAAATTGCCAAAAGCACCAGATTCCAGGGGTACGAAAATCTTCATTGCTTTCAGGAACGACCCCAAAAAAGTAACAACTTGGTGTGCGATTACCAGCCATGGAATAATTTTTGGATCACAATTGAGGAATCTTAATCGAAATTACCGGATATTAATCGCTGTCTTTGATGCACGGGTAATGCACGCTCTGTTGGCGGAGCAGTTTTTCGAGCCCAAATTCTGGACAGATTCGTGCCACATCTCACAAGTTGTTTAAAATAAGCAAAACATGCGCAATTAGACAATTACGCGGCCTAATATCCATTTTGGTCTTTTTGATCAGCAAACAAAAATCGCCAAAAACCCATTCCCCACTCCCTCGACGCGCCTCACGGCGTCAATATTGCATTCATCGGTTCTGGCAGTCCTTTGCCGACTTGAGCAGCTTCTGTTGCAGTTTTGAATGGACTCTGTTTTTCTGATATTCGCAACCAGTTCATGATTGCAGAAATCGGCAGGAGAGTCTTTGGGGAAGCATTCAACAGATGCTTCTTTAGCCCAGGATAAACGGTCACCTCCATTGCGTCCATGGGCGTATCTGCGGAAATAAATTTCCATCATGAAAGCTCTCCAATGCCACTAAAATGGCACCATAACTGCCAATTATCAGTGCTTCACAAACATCGGCAGCATGATATTGCATGAAAACTAACCTGGACACAAAGAAAAACAATGCAAAAACCAATTAAACAGCAAGCAAACACCAAAAAATAAACTTACATTTCACTTTGGTTTTTTATGAATCACCCTGTATTTGTCCTTGAAAAAGCCCCCATGTTCCAAGGGCACAATGCTTTGAGTTTGATTCTACGGAGGGTTTGCAGGATTTTCCTTTTTTTTATCCGGCTAAGTTGGTACCAACCTGTCACCTCCGATCGACTTCACCCAAACGAAAACTCCGTTGTCAACTGCATTTCAACACCAACAAAAAGCAACGTTGCGAAAAGGTGTAAATATTGTAGAAACAAAAAAAACCCTCACTTACTCTTTGCCGTAGAAAGCCACAACTCCCATCTCGTGTAGCACAAACGGATCAGACGGAGCGATCGTGTACGCTTCCAGGAAGAATTTCTCAGCAAGTGGAAGGTTACTGGTGAGACCACACTCCAAACCGACACAAAGCAAAGGCAGGTGGCACCTAAAGCAGGAGGGAAGTAATCACAATATTTCAGCACTTAAGCAAATTCATAACAACGAGAAAAAACGTTTTGGCAGATCAATGCAAAAACAAAGCTCAACAGTGGCACGGATTTAGTGTACACATATTCATGCATGTAAATAATTGCAACTAATCAGATTTTAGCAAAAAATTGCCATGCTTCAGAAGCTAAAGATATTCTTTTTCAATCGAGGTCAAAATCTGACAGCTCTAGAAAGCTCTTTTAAAATCTGGCGCTTTCAATTTCTACTACCTGTATCAGAGTAAAAAGAAAGAAAAACGTTTTGGAGGCAACAATTAAATGGGAAGAACCATGTGTGAGTACATTAATTCTGCCGCCACTTTACAATTATTTAATCGTGAAGTCGTCACCCCATTCAGGCTGCACAGCCAAATGAGTGGAACAGGTGAAATCCCTCTGTTCTCTGGTCTCCCGTTCAGGATGGATGCTCTCCAGCAATGCGAGTTTTGTCACCTCTTGTGTTCTTTTAGTGCAGCAGCCAGCATGACTGATGACATATCACTTTGCACTGTCTCCGGTGCTGCATGGCAAAGCCTAAAGACATTTACGATGCTTCAATTTGTTGAGAAAAATATCAATAATTCACTTCATGAATGTCTTTTTCAGAAATCTTTCCATGGGTCTCACTCAGATCTCTGTTTTTGCATTGTTGTAATTCCTTTTCCATTATTTGTTGCCTGTTTCCCCAGAAGAGACCCCTCAAGAAGCGGTCTTGAGAACGGATAAGGATCTGAAACAGCATCGTGGATCAATCCCGGTTCGTCAACCAAACAGGGTCAACTTTGACAACTGCCAAATGGAGTGAACATCCTTCCGAAAGTCTGAAATCATGGCTCCTCAAAGAAGGCAAACCCCTGTCACAGACAAAACAACAAAATTTTGAAGGATGTAAACAGGGTGGATTGGAAGGTGGGCAGAAAATTTGAGGAATTGTTCCTCATGTCAATTCAACAAAAATGAAGATTAATTTTTTTTTTCGAAAAACCACCCCAATTGGGGGTTTTTTGTTACCCACAGAAGTTCCCCATTTTGTTGCCACTGCAACCGGACATTTTTGGATAAAAGCAGTCGAAGGAGTGGTATTTTGGCAAAACATCTCTCTTTCGTTTTTGTCCGTTCTATCCTTGGGAACAATGTCTTCAAATTTCATTCCTTCAGGGTGATTTTTATTTTCGGAACCCCAAATGGCCTTGACCAAAAATGTTCGGCACGATGGGGAACTTTTATGGCCAAAAACCCAACAAGGGTGGGTTTTCGAAAAAATACTCTTTCATTTTTGTTTTGTATTTCCATGAAGAATTCCCAAATTTTATGCATACCTTTCCAATACACCCCGCAGATTTCCACAAAATCAAAAAAAGTGTATTATATTCTTTCCACGATGAATGATGATCACCAAGTCGACCGTTTCAACAGTAATCAAAACATGCCCTCTCCTCCCTCCCTCCCATTCTCTTTCTTACCCTCGCATCACCTGAGACGATCGGAAGTAGGCGGCCATAGCCTGGTCGTGCTCGTTGTCGGCTGCAAACGAGTGGCCAAATGCCAACCAAGCAGGGCCAAAGCCCTTGTCGATAGATGTGGCCTTACTAAAATACTGGCGTGCAGGGTCGTTCTTGCCTGGAAATTAAAAGAAAAAGAAACAGTCTACAGAACTTGCGAATGTGGATTGACTGTTTTGGATTTGGACCCCCAAAAGGGACATTACCTAAACCGAAGGCATGCAAAAACTTTAGCAGCGGAGAGATCATGACGGGGGTAACGCTAACTCCGAGGTTCGAGGTAAATTTTTGCCATCTGCTCCAATGGTAAAAATTTACCTCTCAGCTCGGAGTTAGCGTTACCCCCGTCATGATCTCTCCGCTGCTAAAGTTTTTGCATGCCTTCGGTTTAGGTAATGTCCCTTTTGGGGGTCCAAAACAGTCATTCCATCATTTACCATTTTCTAATCCGCTGAACGTTGGAGAGACTCCTTCACTGCAATGGCCCCAAGGCCCCCTTATCGATATTATTGAATGAAGCCACTGATCTGGTTGCCCCCTGCTTTACTTGTGGAAGCAACGTAACTCAAGATTATCACAACAATAAGTCCGTTCTTCGCCACCCTTGGAAATGTGGCTTGTGGCAACTTTTTTAAAATTGGTCACCTTCATTTTGCTATTTTTTTAGTACAGGGGCAGGTTAAATGAAATAGACATACTCTGGTGCTCATTGTAGTCTATCAGAGCCCCTGCTTTTCCAGTGCCAGGACATGGTTGCTACTGTTTTGAAAAATTGGAATTCCCTGAGTTTTCCAGGTTTTTACCAGGAGTATTCTCAGTTTTTTCCAGGGTTGATTATGGGTTCAAGATCAAGAATGGGTTGTTGAAGAAATATTAGACATGGTGGAAAAAGAATTGGTCGAATGGATCAAGACAAAAATTGGATGAAGACAAAAATGGCAAGACAAGAATCTTCCTCGGGTGTCATAATTGGGAATAAAAAAAATTAATGTAAACCAAAAAATGGAAATTTTTCAGGGTTTTTTCCAAAAATCCCTGAGATTTCCAGGTTTTCCAGGTCACAAAAAAATTCCATGAGTGTTCCAGGTTGGTAGCAACCGTGCAGGAATTGGCAAATGTCAGGAGCTAAAATCCGTAACAAGCTCGAACATCTTGCTTCCTGGATGAAAAAAAAAACAAAGAAAAAATGACTCACCAATAAGGAAATAGTAGCATCCGACAGCAAACCAAGCGAGGGCCGATTCTGGGTCCAAATCGATCAACTTGTGAGCCAGGGAAAAGAGCTCTGGAATGGAGACAAACAAAGCAAGTAAAAACAGGTGGAAACAAGTACTTATCTACCTAAATATCGTTTCATTTAAGTTTGAAATAGGGACTGAATGAAGGCCATCTTCGCTAAGGATGATCTCTCCATGCCGGATTGATGAATATTGGAAAATCTGTTGGAAAAGTTCAACATGCAATCCACAACCAACAGCAGTTGACGAAAAGTGAAACATTGTGGGAAGCTGGCGTTCAGGCCACCATCTTGGACAACACGTCGGTCAGGGCTGCAAAAAGTCGTTTGGAGCCCTGGAGCATGGATTTTGGAGCCTGGTCAAAATCTGGTCGAAGAGCTTTTTTTTTCGCTCATTGGTCAGCCCGTTTCGATCCCGGTCGAAAAATGCAAAAGACATTTCGCATCGCCAATCTCCATCTCTTTCCATTCCGGACGAAAGTCGGATTTTTTTTTTGCTCCCCGGCCCATTTCGATCCCGGTCGGCCCACAACGGTCCCGGGAGCAATGCGACCATGCTCCCGACTTTTTGCAGGCCTGACGTCGCTTGACGTGGTCCGCGAGCAGTATTGCCCATTCTGCCATCACAAGGTCTTCAGAGCCCTCATTGTCTGTCCTTGCTCCTCAGTTTCTTTTTTGTTCCCTTGCATGGAGCATAGCCTGTAAAAGAATGTGTGGCTACCATCGAATACATGTGTCAAGAAAAACGGAGGCTTTCTGACTGAGGCAATGAAAAATAACAAGCACCAAAAGTAAATCCCTTGGTGACAGAAGAATGGGGACAGTTTCATCGCATTTATTGTCAAGCAATTTGAAGGCCACTGGGCATCCAGCGCGTGGAAACAATTCAAAAAATCAAAATGAAGAGAAATCTGGAAACCCCCCCCCCCATCACGTAATGTGATCAAACCAGCTTTGTAATGCAGGGATGATCATTCTACTGTGACCAGTTGTAAACCAATTTTTTAAAAACGGCAGCCTACCACCAACTATGCCAACACAAGAAGCGTGCCATGTCCACCAAGTCCGGAGTGAAACATTTGAAAGCAGGTATACATAGAGCCCTCGAAATTTCGCGAAAAGGGAATAAGTACGAAAAAACGAATTCTGATTTTTCCAGTTTTTTCAACATTTCTTCGCCGATTATGCCTCTGTGAAGTCAGATGACACCAAATTTATAAAACGACAAAAAACGAAATTGAATCATAAGCACGAAATTTTGTCTTTTTTTCCACAAAAACTCCCTTTCCATGTCATTATTAGCAAAGTGCCATTGACTTAGTGCAAATTTTTTCTCTCAGTCATGTCCACAAAGAGACCAGAAAAATACATCACATCAGTTTTTGTCTGTTGTAAATGAAATATTTTTTTGTCTCCCAGGATGCACTCTTAGCTTTTCTCAGACTCAAAGCCAGATACCACTAAGTTTGTTGCAGAACAAAATTGTTTGATGAAAATAAAAAGGAAACTCAGATTAAAAATCTTCAAATGCCTTCAGCCTTCGTATTCCATCTGCAGTCACCCATATGCGATATTAGATTCAGGACAGGTTTCATTCAGCTTCTATTATGAATGGAAATGGGGAAACCAGCCAATTAAAAAAAAAAACATTTTGCTGCCTGAGAAGGCTACAAAATGCCATGCAGACAAAATAATGAAATGGTGGGTTCAGCTACACAGCACAAACCCAGACAATCGTGACAAGTTTTATTTTAATTCTCAATGCAAATTTGCAATGATTCTCTATTTCATTCACAAGGCCTATTCAAGAGAAAGTCCTGCCAGTTTTCCATTGGACCCATATTCGGCAAACCACAGTTCAACGCCATACAAACCCCCGGGTTCAATCTTACAGCCTACAAAAGGCCAAAAAAGAGAAAAAACGAAATTTCACTTTTATTTCAACACTAAAAAACGAAATTTTGAACCTTCAAAACGAAATTGACAAAAAATAAAAACGAAATTCCGTGGGCTCTAGGTATACAGGTTGAGCCAGCTGTTCCAAGTAAATTTAATGTGCTTGTCGTTTTTTGTCAATGTTCTGGCTGGGAGTTTCCAATTGTCCCTTAACCACCCAACTCATAAAGGTGATTCATTAGACCCCCCATGTTACTGAACAGCATCAGGTGAATTCTCTCGCACAACTGCGTAGGGTAGGTATTTCGCCCGCAGGGACAGTGGGTTATGAGTGTTATCATGGTAACGCACAATATTACCATGGTAACACTCATAACCCCCTGGGAACGAGAAGCTTTTTAGCGGTTTTGAGTGGCTACTGAGTGGAAATGGAGGGTCGTGGGACTTTCCCACCGAACATTTTTTGCTCCGTGTATCTTTGGTAATCTGCCTGCGAAAAATGTCTTTTATGCGGCGACCTGCAATCTCCATATTATCGTTTCCCCAAAACAACCCCAAATTGGGTTTTTTGGATTTTTGGGGGGCTCTGCGTGGAATTGGAGGCTCGGACGTTTTTTCGTTTCTGAACATTTTTTGTTTTACTCGTTTAATAGAACCTGTCCTGAAAATTTGACAGTTCTAGGGTGAAATCTTATGTCCCCCATGAACACCCCAAAAGGGTCCATTTTGGGGAGGCATAACTCAGTAATGGGGGGTCGGATCACTTTTTTCCCCTGATTAAGTTCGATTTGTATGGTCCTGGGGAATCGATTCTGATGTTTAGGTGGGTTGATTTACGGGACACCCTGCCTTAATAATCGCACCCCACCCCACTCACCTATCGACTTCTTCATTTCAACCAAGCAGGCAACATGGAGAGGAAGGCAGCTCGTGTGGAACGGATCCTTCTTCAAGATCCTAAAATAAAAGTCAATGATCAACAGGATAAAGTTATCATCGCTGGTGCTGACAACTATCACTACGCTAGCACTTAGTGTCACTACCTGTGCTACCACTTACCACTTGCTACCACTTAGCACCAATTCAAGCTCAAGACGTGGAGACAGAAAGTTAGGTACTGTAGTCTTTGGAGAATCTTTGATTGAGTACCTAGGTATAATGTGGCAGCTGGTTTCAGGGTTGACAGATGGTGGGAGTATGGGACCAATTCTTCTGCGACACATTATTTTAGAAATGCTTCCTGATTTGGGCATCTCCCGATTTTGCGCATGACGAAGAAGTGGAAGATAAAGCTGATCTGACCAAACCGAATCTGTCCGACCTACCTTACCTTTTTTGCTTCAAACATTCTTTCCATTTAGGGGGGAGGGGGCCCGGACTTTGACATGTGGTAAGACAGAGAAGTGCCCAAAATGATCGGCATTTCTTGAATGGACTCCCGGGACAGATGTGATGCCTTGCCATGACGAAAATATGACTGGACAGACGAAAACAACCCTTTCGGGATCCTCTTGGACCCGGCAAGTGAGCAAAACAAAAAAAGGGACAAAAATGTAACTGGCGAACAAAAAAAAACTTTCCAGAAGTTTAGCCTCTAGAACCGAGTGCAAAATTTCATGCTCCAGAAAGACTTTTGGCGACCCTGGTTGTTGAGGGTTGCTAGCCATTTCCCAGATCTCATATTCCCTGACATTTTCAGGTCCGTTTCCAGGAAATTCCAGGCCCTTTTCTGGTCCGATGTCTCATAAAACTGTCAATTTTCAGGATTTTCCTTGCAGAATGCCAAAAATTCCACAGCTTGATGAAAACCATTCATTTTGAAAAAGAAGCAAAAAAGCTTTTTTTTTGACAAAAATTGACTCGAATGTTCCAAAACAGAGGCTCAAACTGAGTAATTTGACTGGAAAATTCCCTTTCGGCATTTCGATTTCCCTGACTTTTCCAGGTTTGGCAGCAAAAGCCCTTGAAATCCTATCTGATTTTTCCAGTTTCTTTTTTCAAATTCCCTGACTTTTCCAGGTTTTCCAGGTCGCTGGCAACCCTGTTGTTTACAAAGCCGCCCCCCCCCCGAGGTCAACTCAACTTACTCTACTGTCATCTTGTGACTTTGCTTGAAATTGCAGTTGTAGAAGTGGTGTTCCGCTTCGGAGACCAGGACGTCCAGATTGGTATTCAGTTGCGAGAGGATTGAAGCAGGTGGCTTCTCTGGCTTGTGGTATTTGTTCAATTTCATTCGGTAGAGGGACTCGAGAAACTCTGCCTCCACTGGTTCGCATTGCTTGGAAAATGGAAGCGATTCTACGAGCTCCTTTTCTGGAATTCAAATGAAAACAGACAATGCTCATGATCCCGAAGACCGGTTATTCTATTTGAAGATAGGCAGGCCCACATTCTGAGAATGATCTTGAGAACAACTTGAATTAAGCAAGGCATTACAACAACTGCATATTAATCAATTGATGGCAATTGAAAGAAGAATTTGTCTACCACAAAAACAAAAATACCCCAAGCCACAGGATGAAACACAGCAGGTAAAAACTAAGGTGGTATAGATAGGTATTTCGTTTTAGGATACTTCTTGTTTAGGAGCTTCTTTTGATATGATCTGTTACCATTCACAATCCTATCAATCTAGCACACCTGTGGCAAACTTTCCACTTTCTTCTACGGGTGTCTTGGTGTCATTCTCTTCCTAATTCCTAAATGAGCAATCAAAGAAGAGGCACCATGCACGGAAAACACAGATTATGGGCCACCAACCGTTCATAAAATAAATATCATAAATGACGTTTCGCCCCGCGGACGTGGGGCTTTATCAACGTGGGGCTGTTTCGAACTTTTGTGTCGAACTTGCACAGACGTGAGGCTATTTTGGACTTGTGCTCGAAAAGTCCCACATCAGCAGGAGCGAAACGCCACCATTTACAATAGGCCTCTATTTACGATATTTACAAATGGTTAGAAGCTTATTTGCTATGTTAATGTCAACCCTGGTGGGTTTTCAACCGACCTCATCTCTGCGACGCAAATGCTTACAGAGTCAAGTAGAGAAATCAATCATACCCTCTTCTGCCGTCAGCATGTGATGCTTGATGAGTGCTTCAAAGGCCTCGTAGCAGCGGACGTCGGCATGAAGTGCTCCCCTGTACGACTCTGCTGCCAACGGCCGGTTGTCCATTGCCTCCAGAATGCAACCTTTGATGTAATAGATGGCACCTCTATGCTTCACAAAAGGAATGAGAAGAATGAAGGAAAACAAAGATAGACTAGAAGTATGACAAATGGGTCTGCAGAGCAAAAAGATGAAAGACTTTGAAAAACAATGTTGTTGGGTTTTGGGTGCCTGCAAGTTCAAAGGTGCTTGCAAACAGCACTAGTTGGACAGCATTCGGTATTCTGGTTGTCAGACACACACACATTTTTCCAGCAAGTGCTGGGTCAGGGATAAGTTTATGTTGGGTGGGGTTATTCTTGGCATACAACTTGGAAGTATATACAAGAGGGACAGAGTGGGATTACAAATACACCGTGGCCCATAAAAAAGGTACCAACTTTGTTGAGGTTTGCATACCTTTCAGGAGAAAAGTCGGATGTGGTTTTACTGGTTGTGTCTGGTGGCCTTATGAGTTTGTGGACATTTCCAATGTGATGCCTTGTTATTTCGATCGCAGCAAGCACAGAGTTGCCACAAGTGAGACATATGCGTTCCGATTCTGTGCAGAGGCCGGGCGTGATCACGATGTGGTGCCAAAGCCATCCATGTCTGCATGCAAGTCGAATTTTTGCATCACAAAATTTGTGAGCACTGCCAGCCTGCGAGTTTCTCCGGTGGTGGGTGAGAGGTTCAACTTCATCATTTGTCGTCATGGTAATCTTTCGCCGAGTGAATTGCCTGCCTTCAATTTGTCTTCGGAGGGAGAGATGCTTCAGTTTCTTCTCGTTGTAGTGATTTGCCGCATTGCGCCGCCTTCAATGCATTCGCTTCACTGTGGTTACCATGGTGATTCTGTCGCTGCGACCAAGTGACACCGCCCATACATGAGCATCAAGGTGTGAGCCGTGTGCTATTCAACGCGCAATCCAAGCGCTACCAACCTGTCAGCAGGTTGGTTGAGACAAGACAACCATCTGTTCCAGCTGATTCGTGGCAGCCAGGCAGCTCCAACTTCTGATGAAACAGGCACTGCTTTGGCACAAAAGACTTGGGCCCGAGCCTCGGCAAAACAAGTCGGCGATACACGCTGAGTGCTTACGCGCAAAAAGCATGGTACCTTTTTTTGGGCCTCGGTGTATATGGATTGTCTTTATAAAGACTCCGATTGACAACCTAGTGGCAAACGAACGAAAAGGTTAAATCTAATCCAACCTAAACCCAATCTAACCGAGAAACTTACCCAACCCAGCATGACCTTGATACCTGTTCCAGCACATGCTGAGAAATGAGTGTTTCGACCTGAGTGCCCAGAATATTTCTTCTGATTCATGTGGCTGGACATCTTCTTTTTTACCCTAACATCAGAAAGAATGCTTACCCACCAAAATTTTTGATTTATTACAAATTTACACTCAACTATTCATTTGAGAGTAGCTGATAAAAGTTGCTTTAAAAATACGTAACGTGGAACTATGTTTATTTTGTAACTTATGATCTCAAGCAGGAAAGGCAAAGCATCGCTGGCAAAACATCCTGCCTGCTAACACTAACTTAAAATGAAAGAACATCAATAATGCAACCTTTCCCCTTTTTCTTACGCTTTGGCCGTCGTTCAGGCCAGGAACATTCCTGCTAACACTAACTTAAAATGAAAGAACATCAATAATGCAACCTTTCCCCTTTTTCTTACGCTTTGGCCGTCGTTCAGGCCAGGAACATTCCTGCTAACACTAACTTAAAATGAAAGAACATCAATAATGAACCTTTCCCCTTTTTCTTACGCTTTGGCCGTCGTTCAGGCCAGGAACATTCCTGCTAACACTAACTTAAAATGAAAGAACATCAATAATGCAACCTTTCCCCTTTTTCTTACGCTTTGGCCGTCGTTCAGGCCAGGAACATTCCTGCTAAACTAACTTAAAATGAAAGAACATCAATAATGCAACCTTTCCCCTTTTTCTTACGCTTTGGCCGTCGTTC
>JASGXE010016688.1:0-16237 GCA_030068105.1 Sinentomon sp. SZTP_YWyxl
AACCATTCACTTACTGATTCCAAGTCTGTGTTGAGATCTGCAATAAGGATTCAATAAAGATTCAACTTTTTATTGGGACAAAAATGATTTCAATCAAATGATTTTGCTATTTTTTATCATTTATCATCAATTTGTAACTGCGTTTATGATCTTATTTTCACTCTTGTGTTGTTGCAAGATGCTACAAAATACTGTGCGCATATTGTTTCCATATCACTGACTTAGAAACAATCCAAAATGTGCATTATTTTCATTGCTATTTTGATTCTGCGTTGTTTTCGTCTGTGTTTGAATAAAATTTTCAGAAGACTGAACGATTTGTTCTTCTTGTACCTGAATTGTGCAACCTAACTGGACTAAGTGATGACATGAGAGCTGATTTCAAGATTATGAAAAGTTTGGCAGTCCACACCAAACCAAATCCAACACAACGTCATGGATCATTGCGAAAATTCATCTCAAACGTAAACAGTAAGTCAAGCTGGCATTATTGTTCTAAGGGAGTTCCATCGCAATCCTATTTGTGTAGTTCCAGACAGGGAAAGAGGACATTTTTGCAGTTTTTTAGCCTGCCTGTTTCGGCAGATTTTTCAAGATCTCATTATTTGTTCCTCTGAATGTGTTAAGACTAAATCATGTCTAGTCGATCGATATGTACTTTCATGAGTTCAGGAATGGCTTCTTCTTCTTCTTCTTCTTCTTCTCAGGAAAAAAGAATCAAATCGACTGGACTTTGCTGTGTTTGTTCTTCCTGTCAACAATAAATGGCAATGGTGGAAATCGTGGTCGACATAATTTGATGCAAAACAAAGTCTCGGCAAACATCAATCTGTGCAAAAGTGAATGATAGTTTTTGACATACGAGGCAAAATAATAAGTAATTTCAAGTTCATGTTTATCTTCTCTCTCAGTCAAATTCTTCTGCTGCTGGAATGATGTTAGACTTGTTTGTTGTGCTTGGTACTCGATCAAGGCAAGGTATTTCCAACTGCTGAAGCAAGCCACAACACAACACAAAAGCCAAGATTTGGCATAGCACGACTGTTCTCTGTATCAGTGATGAAAAAACTTTAATCATTTTTTAAAGGGTTTGATATCAGCAGCAGGCAGTCGACTGCACCGGGCAAAAGCAGTCAGGCAATAGTCGGTGAGAAAGGGGGGAGGGGTAAGAAAGGAAAAATTTGCCAAGAAAACAACTTGGGATCTTACTGCACACCAAAAAAGAGTTTTAAAGTCTCATGCACCATGTTTTCTGCTGTCCAGTGACCAAAATTCTGTAAAACAAGAAAAAAAACTTACATTGTGAAAAACTGGCAATGCGGCTGTTGTCACCTCACCGTGTTGCAAGCAACACGTCAGGGTTGGGCATAGAGGGGGGGGGGTTAGCCCCCTTGCCGAGGTTACCCCCCTTGCCGAGGTTACCCCCCCTGCCTTTTTCCGATGGTACCCTTGGCCGAAGTCCTGTGTGTGCCCTGCATGGGCTGATGCAAAGTCCAGTATTTCTCTTGTCTCCATCTTTCTCTCTGGTGGCTCATCTGGCATTAAGAGGTAGGCCTAGCAATCATCATGGATCACGGATGTGTAGATCACAGACGGATAACAAATGGCAACATTCTGTTTCTTTTGTACTTTGTTTTGATTTGCTGATGATAGTAAAATGACACAAAAACTCAATCCAGAAAAGCAGATGCCATCGACCTTTTTCGGAATCCTGATAATGGCCCAAAACATTATGAACAACTCAAAATATTGAAATTCCGACTCCCAACACCCAAAAGAGCGTACCTTTTTCGTCCAGTGTGCCAAATTTTACTTCCTTAAATAGCACTTCCAGTGGCCGAGAAAAAGCAAGCTGAAGCTCAAAAATACCCGGAAAAATGAAAGCGGCAAAAATGTGCCATGAATTTAACGGATTTTTTAAAGTAAATGAGAAATATGCTGTCGCGTAAAAAAACTGTCGGGCGTGAATCGCGACAACTCTTCATCCAATAAAGCTAGAGTTATGGTTATTGTATCATTGGAATCAGCATGAAATGAACTATTTAGTCGCACCAAAATGGACAAACACCAAAAATTACATTTTTTATTATCTGACCGCTTCCCCCTTAAATCAATTCATAAATTTGGGAAATTTCCTGAGAAAATTCGGAATTTTCCAGGGACATTTCGATGCCACAGGGATATGAAATGGCCTATGTTATTCGCCATGCACAAATTAAAACGAGCTATGTCAAAAACACTTGTAATTCCTATCCCTGTGGTTTCCCATTCAAAAAGCATTGTTGCTCAACAAGGAAAAAATTTTCATTACGTTTTCACTTATGCCCAGTTTTTCCAACACGGATCAAAATTGATCAGAGTTTAAACCGAGATCATTTCATTTTTTGGTTCTTTTGGCTGTTGATCGCCGATCATCTCTGCCCGCTGATCTCGGATCAAATTTTGATCCGAGATCAGGTGTTTTGTCCATCGAGTTCGAGTCAACTTTTGATCGGCGATCAAAATGCTCTGATCTCGGATCATCTTTGATCGGCCAAAATTGGGCGATCAAATGCTCTGATCTCGGATCATCTCTTTGGTCTCATGTTTTCTTTTCTCTGTCAGGATTTTTGCTGTGCTTTATCTTAGTAAAGTTTCCTGCTTGTTTTGAAGTGAAGTTTCTGTCAAGTTCAAAGTAAAAAAAAGTGCATTGACCCATCCGAGAACGAGTTTCTGCGTAATGCAGCCTTTCATTTCCAAAATTCCAATGAGATGAAAATGCTCAAAATTTGTCGTCATTTTTGCGATGCCTTCTGCAGGTTTAATTTTCCTCGCATAAGGAAGATGCAATTCTCAGTTGCGTCCTTTGCCCAAAAGAAGAGTCTGTAAAAGGGCTCGATTTTGCCTCCGTGGGTCAGAAATTGATTTGTCTTATTGCAGATGGTGGTCTCCAGAATTCCATTTTGATTGTATTCGCATGAAAAATTTTGTGTTAAGTTTTTTTGTACGGGGGCCACAATTTCACGATAGAGGGAAACAATTTCAGAAAACACTGTGCTATTAGAGGTGTAATGTCCCCCCATTGGTGCCAGCATAGAGCAATGGGTGTGCCTTTTCTCTGTCGTGCAAATCTGTTCCAACAACCTGGGTTTGCTAATGCTTTGTTGCTCTGCATGTTTTTTTTTCTTTATGTCATTGGGTCAGAATTAATTTTATTGAGTCGGTTATAGGCAAGGTTAGGTGAGGGTTTGTTTTCGTTCATGCTGGTTAAACCTTTTTTATAAACACAGCCTTATTTATGGGTTAGATTTGGTTAAGTTTTCCATTTCATAGGCTTACTAATCCTTTAGACTATACTCCCCTAACCTTACCTGATCAAATCTATCAAAAAAATAACAACCGAACCCGATCAACATTAAGAAAAAAAAAACAATTAGAAAGAAAATAAAACCTCTTGGTTGGTACGCCTTGTTGATACAAAGACACCAGAGACAAAGCTTACGTCATAACTGCATGGCTTACCTATAGAATGGAGATATTTTCTGAAAATGCTTTCCTGCGATCGTGCAATTTTGCCCCCCCCCCTGTATAAACGACCTAACGCGGTATTTTGACCCCATCTGTATGATTCCTTCTTCAGTGTTGTTAGCAGTGACAGCTTTCGGATTAGGTAGTTTTAGCATTATTTGAATGGGTACCATCGGAAAAGTTCAGCTGGGGTAGCCTTTGTCGAAGGCGAAGAGGGTAACGTCCCACTTGAGCATCTCTGGTGTGGCAATAAGTAACATACCTGAACGGCAGTATAACCCATTTTTACTCGCAACCATCAGCTTTAACAAAATAGTCAATTTAACAGATGGATGAATACCGCTCAGCAATGGAAAAGGAATAGCGTCGTGCATAGTAATTAAAGTTTCTCAAAACCATAATCCATCAAATTGGGTGCTTAGTTGAAACTGAGTGTGAATGCCACTTGGGAGATGCTAAGGGTATTCGTATGCAATCAACGAAAAAATTTCGAAAGCTTTGATTCAATTCAAAAACCCGATTCACGTTGCCATGGAAACCGTTTTGTTTGTTTTGCGACTGACGAAAGAAACAAGAATGAAACCAAAATGAGCGGTCGAATTCATTCCACTTTTTGAAGAGAGTTTGCGACCGTTTTCCGTGATCATTTCGATATTTTTCGCAATGGTGAGTTGCTGGATGATTAAAATGATCGCAAATGATGCGCTTTGTCCATTCACAATTGCATAAATTTGGCAGCTTTGGAGTGCCAAAGTGCATCTTCAGAGAAAGGATCGCAATGAATGGGAAATGCGTATTTTCCATGAATTCTCCCATTCTTTCGGGCAAACCAACTTGTCGTTGTCAGGAAACCGGTTTGACAAACATTTATTTGTTGTCTACCCGAACGTTACTCGCAAAAAACCCCGAAATGCCAGGGTGAAATACTTTAGATTTGTATGAAAACCCCCGGACGTTGGGTGAGAATATACACAACATTTCACCATTCGCCAAAACATTCTATCACAAAAAAAAAAGAAAGAAAAATTGCAAGAAACATTCAAAGCAAGTGCCTGAACTCTCTATGAAATGTAAAATGATGACGAGTGGCTGTTCAGAACCTCAAAATGCCACCCATTTGAGTGGAGAAGTCAGAAGTGAAATAAATGTTTCAAGAGTTTCCAGGATCAAATATGGCGGCCGAATTGAAAAAGCGGATCAAAAATGATCTCCGATCAGTTGATCGGAGATCATCTCCACCTCAAAAGGACACAAAAAGATAATCTCAGATCATGATCCGGTTAAAACAATGATCTGCGATCAGTTGATCTCAGTTTAAACCTAGATTTGATCCGTGTTGGAAAAACTGGGCATTAGCTCCTTTTAAATTGCCAATGCAGAATCATTTAGGTTTTCATCCCTATGGCATCGATTTCAAACACCACATAATGTTATCTATGACCTGACCAGTTCCTTCCTTGTTGGAATTAAGAAATGGAGAAATTTTTGGAATGTGAAAGGAGTTCTTAATTCTGCTTTGTTTGTAATGTTTTCACTTCCCACTTATATGTTTTCTTTCTAATCAATCACTACCTTTTCTTCTTTTCTTTTCTCTTTTTAAGATAACCCACAAGCCAGAAAGGTTTTAGATGACTGGGGCTTGAGACTGGTTGATAATACTGTGTCCCTTCAAGGCCGTACTTTGGGCCATGAAACAGTGATGTTTGGCAATGGTGGGACGGCTTCCACAGGAGACAGAGCTAATTTCTCAAGTGCCACCACTCGAAATCCTGTTTTGACCAGTGTAAGTGGACGGACAATATATTATTTTTCATTTCATTTGACGAATGGTTTTGAAACTCACAGAAGGCATGTTTATCCAGCATCAAAACCTTATACCAGCGATTTCATTTGACATACGAGTAATATGACATAGTAATGGAAGGAGATAGATACATCATCATTGTTTATCAATGCTCTATTTGTGTGAATTTCAATCTGCTACCCTTCTTATAATTCTGCATGATTCTGTTCTGCTGATTCTTGCATTTGAGTTGTGTGTTTTACATGGAAGTTCACTCGTGAAAAACTTCCGTAATCCCAGAACAATGCGAAATAATTTAACCAGCTTTGCACAAAAGCCTGATTGTGCATGAGGATAGTCTTACTCATGACTCTTTGGTGTTGGAGCATTTCATTTACGACTGAAAAAGCAGTCAAAAATTGCAAGAGACAACTGAAGGCCTGACCTTCCAATGAAATTTTAAACACTGACGAATGGCTGCTCTGATCTTTGTTGAGCAGAAAAACTAGGCATCAGCATTTCTACGATCTCCTATCTCCTTAACCCTGAGAAGTTAAGTTCCCCTCGGCACAATCCACTCAATACTGTTTGTGAAATAGGTAGTGTTGTCGACACAATGGCTGGACCCATCTTGTGGAGACCTTGCTCATGTCTGACCTGTGGAGTTTCTCATGGAGGATAGGATAGTGTTAACGGATCCTGCACTAATGGTGACTAGAGTCTGTTGAATGCCCGGGAATGTAATTTGACACATCTTGGAGCACCAGGTCCCAACCAGAACACGATATGACCTTGATGTCATCAATTGCTGTTTTGGGCATTGGCTCATGGGGATCACCCTCCAATCTTTTCTGTTCTCACTTGAACTTTGCAGCCCAACGTTGAAAAGTAGGTTTGGAAGGAAAAAAAATCATATCATCCTGGTATGCATTTATCATGCATTAAGGGGACCCCCCTGTAAATCTGCTCATTTTTTTTTCAGTAAAATCACTTTTGCAAATCTGATGGGGCCCTTTAGCTGGATGTTTCCTCTTTCCAAAAAGTCCAAGTTTTTTAAAATTGGCCAACAGATGGCAAATTATGCCTTTTTTAACCGAAACCTTCGGCGCACCTTATTCAGTCTGCATGGCTTTTTTTGTAAGTCAACTTTAAAATGCATTTTTCTCGGATACGCGTTTTTTGTCTCTGCACAAAATTCAACTGAATAGATCTCAGAAACGGTTGGAGATAAAAAGGTGAAATTTTGAGGGGTTGTTCCAGGGGTAATTATCTTTGAAAATATACAAGAACTTTGTTCTATCTCTGATAACTTGGCTGCACCAAGCAATAAACCGCCGAAGGCCATTACGCTAACCTCGCTAAGCTCAATTCGTGACCCTGTAACCTGCTCAGAAGTGAGATACCAGAAAGTTCTAGTGAATTTTTTAGGGCACATCATATAGAAACCACATGCAAAGTTTCAATGCTCTGGCTGATATTTGCCCCAGGCTATAAACTTTTAGCGAGACACTTTTTTGGAGGTTACGCCCCCATAACCTCCAAACTGGGGGACTTGGAACAAATCGGTTTGGCCCAAAACACTTCTCAAGAAGAGCCCAACAACCGTGAAAACAATCAGAATGCTGTTGCAAGTAGTTTAAAAAACCCGAATTTAGGGGGGGGGTCCCCTTAATAGATCTGATGTGGTTTCAGGTGTGTTTCTATTGTAAAAATAGTGGATCACTGCACGATGTTCAATTGATACCATCCAATCAGCCAAAAGTCAGATTTGTAATTTAAACAATGAACCAATCCCACTGAATTTGCACTAAAGGCCCGATTATTTGCACAAATGCATAAAAGACATGAATAAAAAATGTGTATGAAATTTCGCACAAGTCGGACAATGGCAAAATTCATCGAACCTCGAATGACTCTAAAAACAGACAGTATTGCAGCATCAATCTGGGCTGTGCAGTGTTTCAGAGCGTTCGCCAAATGTCGACCTTGAAATTTATGACTATATTGCACCTCTACTACAAATAATTTGCCAAGTCTATACGTTGGCATTTGCCATATATGCGGAGAAATATGAGTGGCATCAATGCCTTCCGTCTGCATTGTGTTTTGCATGTCCTATCATGGATTATTAAATTCAATTATTCGTATTCAAGAAGCATTCAATTAGTCATGTCAAATATCTCAACACCGTTATCTGAAATTCACAGAGAAGAAGTCAGGCAGTTTTGTGGGCTTTTAATTTGGTGAAAGAAAACAAAAAGCTATTCGTTCAACTGTTTTGTACATGCTTACAAAATATTTTGAACGTTTGAAAAAAAAGACGTACAAAACTTTCTCTTGCTCTTGTTTTGTGGAATGTTAGGTGTGCTCTATCCCTGACGTACAAAAAGGGATGGCATTTTCACAATGCCAATGAAACAGACTAAAAACTGACTTACAATTTCTACATATCCCTGCCGACCTTGAAGATTACAATTTCTACATATCCCTGCCGACCTTGAAGATTACAATTTCTACATATCCCTGCCAACCTTGAAGATTACAATTTCTACATATCCCTGCCGACCTTGAAGATTACAATTTCTACATATCCCTGCCGACCTTGAAGATTACAATTTCTACATATCCCTGCCGACCTTGAAGACTTTTTTAGAACATTCTATTTCATGGAGCTCCTTGTATGAATCGGGAGATATAGACAAAATATTGGCCATTTTAGACTCCAAAGTGGTTGAGATTATCGGATGCCAAAGCCAAAATGTGGCTGGCTAACTTTGAGATTTATCTGCAACTTGCATACGCTTAGTGTGACCATTTAAATTTTTTGTCAGAGGCACTCCATCTACCTTGGAGGTCATTCAGAATTGGATTTCATTATGCCATGCTCATTGATAAAGTTTTCGTCACCCTATATAATCTCTATATCAGGTTCCAGATCTTTACCCATCAGTCATCACTATAGCACTGGGAACAAAAACAATTTGAAGTCCCCACGCACAGGACTTCAATTTTTGAGATTTCCTTCTCATTTATTTGGCACCAAAATCTGGAACTCAATCCCTCCAAATATCTGTAACTCTGTAATCTTTGGAATTTAAGCGAAAGCTTGAAGCCTTTTTTATCTACAACCAGATATGACATTGCATTCAATAATTTGATGTCAATCGATCGATCGATCGATCGATCGATTTGAAGTTTTTAATTGCTTTATTTTGTTTCAAAAAGCATCGTTAGCTCTGATTTTAGTCAGCAAGTGTATTGTTCCTGACAATCCTGACCACAATCATTGCCTCTCCTCTTTTGTTCTGTTCTATTAGGTGGATGTGTTAAGTTGGATTCTGGTCTTTGCTGAACGTGATTCAAGGAGGGCAAATGATTTTCTAGATTCGTATAGACACAGTTCAAGAAGCCTTGGCCTGCAAGTTTCACAGCCAAAGTTGGTCAACATACCCAACGATCGTATTGATACGTACCTGCAAGCAATCAAGAACAATGTCATCTCTGGACAGGTAAAGAAACTTTGTCAAATTCTGTTTTCCACTTTGGTTTATACCTATTTTCTTTCTATTCTTTGTTTAACAAACACTTTTGTTATTCCACATCTATGAACGCATTATGGCAGACGGAAGGGGGATGGGGGAATTTTTGCTTTGTGCAGTCTTATTATGGTCTGTATTGCTAAAAGGGTTCCTTTTAGAAAGTTGTTCAGATGGATTTTTCACGAATTCTGCCCTGGCTACGATTCTCCATTCTTGGGAAAAAGAAGTCAAATCGGCAGCGTCAATCTCCGAGTGACATCGATGGCCGAGTGGTTAAAGAGACAGACTTTAAATCTTCACGCATTGTTGTAGGTTTAAATACCAGGTGCGGGAATTTTTTGAAACCCTGATTTTTCGATCTGCTGTTTTTCTCCAATTGGTTTATTTATTTATTTTTTTATCGAAATGGATTGAGACATGTTCTCTGTCTTGCTGAGCATGAGATTGCCATTGCGAAACATGGTGGATGGAAGGGAGACAAAGGCATACCTGTTTTCAGAAATTGGCTCCAAAATGAAGAAGGGAAGGCAGATCTGCAAACCAGCGTAGAAGGTTTTCTTTGCCCTGCTCGAATTGAGCTCTGGGAAACAGTCTGAATAGGTGTATTTTTTTTCTTTTGAAAAAAGGTCTAAATGTGTGCCTTTTTCATTGCGAAGCGCACTAAGCCAAAGAAATTTCGATCGTCCTTTGCAAATGGTCCAAATGACCAATAGGAAACTCTTCGCCGGTTTAAAAAAGTTTCCCCCCGGGCCGGAAATTTGACAATCTTCGAGCACCAGGTCCCGAACATGATTTGACCATGATGTCATCAATTGCTGTTTCGGGCATTGGCTCACGGGGATCACTCTCCACGGGGCTTGTCTGTTCTCACTTGAACTTTGCAGCCCAACATTGAAAAGTAGGTTTGGAAGGCCAATCATATCATCCTGGTACCTAGGCATTTATCATGCATTCATAGATCTGCTGCGGTTTTCTATGTGTGTTCTATTGTTAAAAAAGCGGATCACTGAACGATGTTCAATTGATGCCATCCAATCGGCCAAAGTCAGATTTGGAATTCCAACAATGTACCAATCCTGCTGGAATCACACTGAAGGCCCAATTATTTGCACAAATGCATAAAAGACATGAATAAAATGTGCATGAAGTTATGCACAAATCGGACAATGGCAAATTCTAGGCAAAATTCATTGAGCTCGAGTGACTCTAATAACAGACAATATTGCAGCAACAATCTGGGCTGTGCAGTGTTTCAGAGCGTTCGCCAAATGTCGACCTTGCAATTTTATGACGATATTACACCTCTATTACAAATAATTTGTACGTTTGTAAACAACTCTATACGTTGACATTTGCCATGTATGTTTTGAAACATGCGTGGCATCAATGCCTTCCGTCTGCACCAGATTTTCTGTATCTTGAACACGAACCGTAACACTTGAAAGTACTGAAAAAAAAAACTGCATCGGACAAATGCCAAGATAGCATTGATTGTGTTTTGCATGTCCTATCATGGATTATTAAGGGGGGGATACCCAAAAAATACATTTTTTTACTTTTTTTTGCAATTTTTTCTTTTTTGCATTTTATGTCATTTGAAGTATGCAGAATCATAATCTGCTCTTGAAATTCTCAAATTGTTGTTATCCTGACCTTAAATTATGCGGATTATACAGGGTGTCCATTTGGCGCGAAACTTATATTTTCCGCAAGTTTACACGCCTGACTGTAAATGCTACCTTTTAGGCCCTAATTGGAGGAACATGTCAAATTTGGGGCCCTGGTGTAAAAAAACAAGCCGAATCCACCTATGCATTCCAAAATTCAGTTGAGGTGTCACAAGCTGAATTATGACACCCGAAAGTGATTTTTCTTATTTCAACGTGCAAAGCAGTTGTACCATGGAGGTTTTTCCAAAAAGTTGACATTAACCTTCTGCCACCGGCGGAAAATGCGCACATGACGGGAGGTGACAATAATCAGTTTTTGTCCCTGGCCCAAAAACCGGCCCATTTTTGGTCGAAATTGACGATTTTTTTTTCTTACGAAAATGTAACTTTGACATTTGATCTGTAACCCTGTTAAAAAAAAAAAACAGAAATTCTCGTCCAAAGCACTAAAATTTTGAATTTAAAAATACCATTGCATTTTTCTAAATTTCACTCACCAGAATGATTCCGATTTTGTCGTTTCTCTTCCGGTAAACTCATTCCTTCTTCTTGTTCGATGGTGATCCCAATATGTACAAGTGGTCCAATATGTACAGGGAGTTGCTAATCTTAAATTTATTTGAGATCGGCAACCGTGTGAAAGACTGAAGCAGTCTTTGTTCACGCAAAGTCACTTTCCATCTCAAAAGATCCAAAAATAGGAGAAACTGTTAAAAAAGACTGAATATTTACATGTTGCCAAAAGCAAATTTCGTTGTGGCAAATTGTAGCAACACCCGTTAGCCTTTCGATCGAAGGCAGACTTTTCAAACATCATTCCCATCACTTCAAAAATCCCCGTACGGGAGGCGATAATTTACACCCCGAACGGACGAAAACTTTTGTATCACAATGTTCAATCATCAGACACCAAATGCGACATCACGGCCGAAAGAGGAGGAAAGCCAATTTAATTCCCTTTCGAACAACACCACACACATCCCAATTGGATCAGAAACACTGAGTCAGCGTCATTTCAAACACGGCACAACAAATGAAAAAGTCATCCAACTTTGAACGCCATTATCTGCAAAACAATTCCTCCGAAAACAAAAGCGTCTGATTTCTGTCTTGTTGAAGACGAACCAAAATCCAACTTCGCATCTTTGTTGCCTGGTCCCTTTACTCTGATGCAACCCCATCACCCACCATGCCACCCACCACACGGGTCCCCTTAGACACTCCAGTAGAACGGCCTGACGCATTGCAAATGCAGCAACCTCACCAGAAAACAAAAAATTGGCGGGAAAGTATTGATTGAAAATTGTCAGCGAAGATTTTCGCCAACTGAGAAAACTCTGCAGAGTATCATCCGGTCCCGAATTCGCTTATGATGTGCCTGTACAAAGAAAAACTACAGGGTATTTCGGAATTTTTATTTTTTGGTGAGTATCCTCGCTACCCGTATAACCCTTGAAAGCTTCCGGTTTTCGGTCCTTGGGGAAAATCTGAGTATTCTCGCTTCGCGGGGGCAGAAGGTTAAGACGCATATTGTGTCTGGCGCCACGATCCGTTTCAAAAACAGTAACATTCACCTGTTGTAAGGCCATTGTAGGATCGAATCGTCATCGGAAAAACCATATTCGATCCTACAATGGCCTTACAACAGGTGAATGTTACTGTTTTAAGACCCATAGGTAATGTTGGCATCACTAACAACACTGCTTAAAAAATTTCTGATATTTATTATTCACAATCGTCTTAGTAAACTGTTTTTGAGAAAGTCACTCAAGCTTGTGAAGTTAGTGACAGTCGTGAATTTGGGAGCATGTGAAGGCTTCACCCATTGGTAAAGACTCTCTCATCGGAAGCGACAAAATGCTACTCCTCCCTCATTTTGCAAGGTAGAAAGCCTAAATTTTGTTATTAGGTGTAAAAAAGTGTGTGGAATGCATCTAAGCATTGAAAAATGGAAGTTTCCCTGGTGTTCATGAGCCACGGCAGGCTAAAAACAACAGCAAAAGAAGAGCCAACTTTGAATGCTATTTTCTCGCATTCTTGTTTTCTGCTCCATCGGAAGCAACAAAATGCTACTCCTCCCTCATTTTTGAAGGTAGAAAGCTCAAAATTTGTCATGTGTCATAAAAGTGTGTAGAATGCATCTATGCATTCAGAAATGGAGATTTCCATTGCGTTTGTGAGCTATGGTAGGCGTACTCTGCAAGCGAGAGCCTTCACGTTTATCTGCATCGAAAAGGTGAAATATCAGACGAAATTTACAAACCACCCAAAAAACTGATGCTTCGAAAGAATTCTAGGGACAAAACTGACATTTTTGCCAAATTTTTGCTCTGTACCTTAAAAACTATGGGAGGAGTAGCGTTTTGAAAAATGCCCCATCTACCGCTATACAGACCCCCCCACCCGGCGAGGGGGGGGCTGGACAAAAATTTTTTGCACCAAAATTCATGGCTTGGAATCCCCTTTCAGGGGATATAAACAAAATTGCAAAAAATTCACCCCTTTGAAAAAAGTGCCATTTGAGTATCACCCCCCCTTAAATTCAATTATTCATATTCAAGATCTCATAAGGATGTAGGTTTGTTTTCCCTTGCTGTTAGGACAACAAATGACTGGAATTCGCTTCCACCCCTGATTTTTGGTGGAGCTCATGACATCAGTGTTGTTACTTTCAAGAAAAATTTGGTGGATTGGTTCACTGGAAAACGTTCTTTCTCATAGTAGTGCAGGAATATTTATATGTTATTCCCCTCTGTTGATTTGCACCGGAGTAGCCTCCATGTATCACGGAGTTTAACTTCTCCCGGGTCTATTTTTCAATGTTTTATCTTTTAGTTCTTCCCTATTCCTTCTCTTCTCTGTTCAAATCATACAGGCCACATTCATGTCACCACACATTCCCGTTTTGTCTTGTCAGTTCCGGCGGCTCATTTTGAATTAATATTTTCTGCTGAGTTTTCTTGTAAATTGTTCTTCAAATAATCTCAATTGTCTTAAAATTTCGCAATCCATATGATGTATAATCTCACACTCGTTTCAACTGTGGAAGTGGCGCCATCTTGGCCCTGTCAATTGTTTTTGACAAGCGACAATTTTCGCCACTCAGAAGCAATTGCCGGGGGCAAGGGCCCACTGGGAGGACAAGGTCGCAGAGGCAAGCGACGACACAGTGACGACCATTTTTAAATATTTTATACTTGTTTAGCCCTTTTCATATTCGTATTTCCTTTGCTGATCCAGTGATTTTCTTTTTTGGTTACGTGGCAAACACCCGACAAAGAAGTTGCGAAACTTTGTCGGGCGTTTGTCGCCTGAAAATTGTACCGAGAACGTGTTTTGTCAAAAGCCAAAGTCAGTCGCCCTACAGACCTGGAAGTAGCCACGCAGATATCGAGCTGAAACCTGTTAACGAAAATTTTCTCATTGAGAATTGAGTAGGAACACGCAAACCGTTGATTTGCATGGCACTTGAGTAGGTCGATTGCATACTTTCAAGGGGCAAAGGGGCGACCGCCATTGGACATCTTCATTTGGTAACACTGTGATTGTTAGTTGTTCCGATCGATAATAATCTTCGTTATTGTTAATTTTCATCGTGAATAAATCGTGGGGACATTATTTTAAATTCAACCTGGAATTATTTCTCGAGCAAGAGTCCAGTGAACTCGGACGTTGGTTTCCAGATCCAGAGTGCTAACTGAGGACCCGCGCAGGGAGCGTCACTTCAAGCGACCTCTTTTAAAACTTTCCCGTGATATGGAGGCCCGTGCAGAACTGGACTCTTGCGCATACTGATCAGTTTCTTTCGCAAGAGACTGTTGGAGTCGGCGTTGAGCGTCATTCCAGAGCGAAGACGTTTCGCAGCTGTCGGACTTCACTCAGATTTTCGTCGGAGTTTTCAAGTAAGAATAGGTTACTGTATTATTATTCTGGATGATGTATGGCCTCTGATCCCAGGGTTTCAAATCGACTGAAGCATTTACCACCGGATTTGTTGGAGGAGGATCTCCGGAACTTGGACATTCACTCAAGGAAAAAGGGTAAACCGAAAATGCCGATTATCGAACACGACAATGAAAATACGACTACACAGTCTGACTTGCCTCCTAGTCAAACGGAGGGTATTGCTGGGGCTAGCCGAGGACCCGCTGCACGCAGCGCACAATCGCAAAGTTCACAACAGTCCATTAACCCTCGACAAAATACGGGTGGTAGAAATGAAAATGTTGAGTGGTTAATTAATTTAAATCCGAGTTTGACCGACTTTGGCAAATTTGAACCACATGGGAGTATTTCAGCGAACGCATTTGTCGAGCGTTTTGAGCAAATTTGTAGCATGCTTCGAATAACGGACGAAAGAAAAGTCGACTTGTTCCCGTTGTTGTTACAAAAATCAGCTGTGCATTGGTACAAAGTGTTGTCAGATGAGGTGCGCCGGACAAATAAAACGATGATCTGGCGAGATTTGTCACAGAATTTTCGGAATGCTTTCAAGAAAATTGACCAATCCATTGACATTGAAACCGAAATTTTAAATAGTCAGCAGAAATCAGATCAGTCCGCTCTTGACTTTTATTACTTTTTGCTCGCAAAATATTTGCGGCTGGAGCGAGTGGTTCCGGAAAAGGAAAAAATTTCACGCATCATGAATGGAGTATTACCATCCATCCGCATGCATCTATTAATCAAACATCCCACGACTTTATTGGAGCTCAAGGACGCAATCATTGACGTAGGTCGTGCGTTAGACATTCCAAATGGAAGTCAAGGTACGAATCATTCTGTAAACATGGTAGAAAGTTGCGGACCAGAGGTTTTCCATTCTCTTCGTGACAGTGTTGTGGACCTACAGCATGTAATACAGGATTTAAAAATTCATAACACTCTTACCTCAGAAACACAAATCCCACCATCGTCAGGGTATTCTCCGATCAATGATTCGGTTGAAGCGTGTCATCATCTACAAAGAGGCTATCCTCCAACTTTCTCCCCTTCCAATAGAAGGGATTCCAACTGTTATCATTGCAACTCTCCTAATCACTTCGTTCGTTTCTGTCCATTGTTACAAGCACACAACAATCGCAATTTTAGTCACTGCCCAGAAATGGCAGTGCTGCAGCCCGCAATGCACGACACTTCATTTCAACCTGTGGGACATCCGCGTGGGGATACTCGAAACGGGATGTACACGAGATATTCGCGTGACACTCGGAATTATGGATACGCATGGAACCCTCCGAACAGTCACAGGGAACGATTTCAGAATGGTCACGGTCCAGATCATATTTTTCATCTTCCCCAGCGATTACCTACCAACGTCACTTCGAATGTTTCCTTCTCTATGGATCACCTTTTCGATTTCCCCGGCCAGACTTCCATTCGGCAACGTAGAGGTCTCGGCGATTTGGTGGCAAATTTTATGGATTATTGTTGCGATATTTTAAATCGAAACGCAATATCGGCGTTGTTTCTCAAAAACCCACAACTACATGGATATCTCAAAATGGTCAAGGACTCAGTTTCCGCCAACCACAAAATGCTCTTTGAGGTGCGTCAAGCATTCTCCAGTTTCAACAGTCATGTTAGAGAACGATTTCACACGATTCAAGCAATCATGGACCATGTCGCGAAACATCTTTCCGACATAAATGAAGAGATTTCTGACCTTCATCGAATTTTATATTCGGTGTTGCAAGGCATGATTCACTTAACGAAAGATTTTTTAATCCAGACCCTTT
>JASGXE010016689.1:0-10560 GCA_030068105.1 Sinentomon sp. SZTP_YWyxl
AAAAGAAATCAATTAGGTATATTAAAAATGGCAGAGAAGCAAGGTTAGAAATAGCAGTGAAAAATCTTGTGCCAATCTGAATACACTTTCCTAGGTAGGTGTCTATGCCTAAAATCTGTAATAATATCTACCTAGGTACCTCGGCAAGTCCTATGTGTAGTGGTGGTTCAGAAGCCAAATGGCTCCCATGTTTGGTGAAGTCAAATCTTTGCGAGGGGAGTTGGGAGTAACTCATAAGCATTGGGTGCTCGTCCCACCCCATTCGCAGAACAAGGAACCATATAGCACAGAATGCTGTGTCAGCGAATGGGTGGACCTCCTTGATAGGTATAAATAGAATTTTTGATCAGCCAGCATGTATTTTTTTAATTTTTTCTTAAAAATAGCATGTGCACGGACAGTTCTCAAATCAGCAGGCAGTGAATTCCATTATCTCACTCCAAGAGAAAATAGTGAATTCCATCCAATTTTTGTTTTATGACGATAAACTGCCAGCAGTTGTGCAGATTCGGACCTAAGATATGCATCTGAGAATGTTGCTCTGTCCGTAAAACCATGATAATATGCTTGCAGAAGTGCATCGAGCTGAGGCTCAACAGGGTAAAGTAGTTTGTGTATTATCACAAGGTGCTGATAGTAAATAATTTGATATGTATTCAGCAGTCCCATTGCAAAAAATGTTGTTTTAGTTGAAGCATTATAGTCAAGACCTGCAAGAATTCGTATGGCCTTCTTTTGTAGTATGTTTATTGGACTAATAACATAATCAGGAGCAGCACCCCACACTGATGCACAATACGATAAGTGAGAATGGAAATAGGCAAAATAAATAGTTTTCAGATTTTTTCCATTTAAGTGGTTCTTTGCCAATCGAAGAAAGTACAGGCCAAATATTAACTTCCTCGCCAATGCATTGGCATGTGCAGTCCATGTCAGAGTGTCAGCAATTCGAACTCCTAAAAGCTTGGTTTCATCTAAACGCTTTATTTTGCAACAACCTATTTGGACCGACAATGGGAAAGGATATTTATTTGGAAAAAAAAAAGATATACTGTTTTAGTAGAATTTAAAGACAAGTAGTTAGCTTTACACCAATGGTTAATCATGTTAACCTTTCTTTCATGTCACGTAAGAGCCTATTTACATCTGGTGCCTATAGTACAACTGTCAAATCATCCGCAAATGCAACTGGAAGAGACTTTAGCCTCAAGGTCTCAAGGAGGTCAGTTAGATACACAACGAAAAATAACGGTCCCAAAATACTGCCCTGTGGAACGCCAATGGCAGTCTTGGATCCATCCAAGACTGCCATTATCCATCCTGGATAGGTATTTCCGGGAATTTTCACTTCAAATTCCCAATTCTACGGCTACATGGCAGAAGGTGATAAGTCACCTTTTGGCAAAAATGAGTTATATATATACCAAAAGGTGCAGAATGACCCCGTGCATGTTGTGGCAAAAGGGGACATCTGCCTGGCTGCTCTATAAAAAGATATTGGTGTTTTTGCAAAAAAAATGGGGTTAAGTCACGGTTTTTCAACCACTGGTCAACTGCTGTTATGGCAAAAGGGCACAACATGACTTATCCCATGATGCAAAAAATGGGACTGCATGAGTTGTGGCAGAAGGAAATAACTTGACTTAAACCCTTCTTTCTTGCTGCGCTGGATGCTTTTTAACATGACATACACCTGTCGTTGTGTTGATTGTAATGCATCAGTCTGGTCTGGAAGATGGCATTGTTTACCAGGATGTTCCTGGTGTTGTGCTGGATTTTTTTTTTTTTTGTTTTCTCGGATGAAATTTCCGGCCTGAGGTGCTTTGAGAAAATCTTCCACACATTGCCTTCAGGTACCTACGTCCACGCCCTCGACAACGTATCAGAAAGAACAACCGCAGGCACATTTTCATCCGAGGCAAGGCTCTCCTCCTGTTTTGAATAAGCTTTAGGTGCAAATAATAATTTTTCTTACTTTGAAATTCGATATGGAATGTTCATTAAAATGTAATATTATGGAAAAATGGGTTCGATCTTTTTACAGCCAAGTGCCGACGAATTTGGGTTCATGAGAAAAAGCATGGATTCAATGCTGTCGTTCTAGCGTTGCACAAGGACGGTTTGCAGGAATTTTGAAAACAGGTGCCAAACAGCCAACAACTTTCTTCACCTTTCTTAAAAAAAAAAGCGTGCCATCCGTCAAAGAAGCATATAATCTTATAATGAGACAGAAGCAAGACAATGTTTCCAATGACAATCTGAGGGGAAATGCTACTAGTTACAAGGGCCAGAGAACAACGAACATAGACACACGAAAACAATAACTTCATTCCAGCTGTCCTCCTACTCAGGGGTAGGAGGGGTTAAGTCACATTTTAGAAACAAAAACAACGATGGGGGTAAGTCACGGTGAAGTAACACTTTTCTTTGATAACAAGCATACTGCTGTTTTTTAAAAAACAGGTTAGGCTAAGTCCACTTACCCCTTTTTGCCATAACAGCCTTTTATCACATTTTAATAAAAACGTTATGTCAGAAGGGGATAAGTCACAAAATCCGAGTTTAAAAAAAAACGAAATGACAAAGGAAACTGCTTCTCTCCGGGAAAATGCCAAAAAAAAGCCACCAATAGAATCCACTGATTACATATCCCAGGATTAGCATGCCTCTCCGCAGAAACAGAAAAAACCGTTTTTCTCAAAACGGGAACAGGGTTTTGTGACTTACCACCTTCTGCCATGTAGCCGTAGAATTATTTTTAGTAGGTATTTCCAAAAAAAATTCCTGCACTCTGAACCCAACATCAACATGTGATTGATGCAAATTCCAGCAAATCGGATGAGTTCATTTTCGTGCTGAACAACAAAACTCAGTACAGTTGCCAGACTGAACCATGAGAAGTCCAGAAACTTAGTAGGTAGTGCGTAGTGTGCAGAGTTATGAATACCTGCTGCATCTGGCAGCATCCAATGAGCAAATTCGATGTGTTTTGGCATGCATAGTGCCCTGGGTAGGTATGTTGTCATGGTCATTGAGCTGCACTGGAAGTTTAACAGGAAAAATCTGGTGTTTAAAAACATCTGTTTTGAAACAAAAATTGTGTTTCAAAACAAGGTTTTCCTGGCTGTTTTTAAAACAAAAAAAGTGTTTTAAAACATCCAATTTTGTTTTAAAACAAATGTTTTGTTTTTGTTTTTTCAAATGTTTCGTTTTTTTTTTGCAACCCTGCATACGAAAAAGGGGAAATGACCAAAAACTCGGCGAAAACTCGGAAACAGGCCAGGAACAACCCTGAATTTTCTGGGAGAAGCCCCGAAAACCCCCCAGGAGCAACCGCCAACCGTGAAAGGTCACTCAGGGCCGTCCTGTTCGGCGCTATGGCCCGCGAATGGTGGGGACACCTAAAAAGGAGCGGACGATCTAAAAAGTCGGTAAAACACTCAGAAATTGACCAGGAACGACGCAGAATTTTGTTGGGGACAAACCATGAAGACCCTCTGGGAACAACCGTGAATGGTCAATCAGGGCCGTCAGATTCGCAGTTCTGAACCTCGATTGGTAAGGGGATCCTCGAAGAACATGAAATGATTCTGAATGCAGGCGGAACCTCAGCCAGGTACGATCCTGAATTGATGGGAATATCCGAAAACCCTCCGGTAACAACCATGAATGGTTGGTCATCCAGGCAAACATGCACTCGTCGTCAGCGGTCCAATGAATTGGCTGGTTGGGTTCATTTGGGCTATTTACGGGCTCGCAATAATTTTCGTTGAGCTCGGGGCCTCCTCTTCGAAAAGTGTAGGGTTATTCCTTCTTGAACATTCCTGACAATTATTATTAGTTATTATTATTATTAGTCTTGATTTGCATGGACTTCTCCTGCGCAAATTACAATGTGGATAGTACAAACAATAACAACCAGAAGGCTCATAGTGTGACGCAAAGACAACATGAATCAAAACAACGTGTAATTTATCCAGACAGGATAAAAACTAGATTAATTCGTCCTCTGCATAATATTTCTCTTAAACGTGTCAGCACTTATATCACGAGCATTGCCAAAGACCACAGGGCTCAAAGCATTCCATTCCCTTACTGTCCTACACACAAAAGAATACTTCCCCACATCTCTGCGGGCAATCTTTGACCGGAGTTTAAAATTGTGATCATGCCTGCCCACGTAGTTAGGGGGGAACAGATATTCTTTTAGGTCTGACCATCCGCCAACGTTATTAAGGCAGTGAAACAACCCAACCAGTCTTGAGGTTGCTCTACGTTTGGATAGCGAAGACCATCCTAAGTCAGATAACAAAGATGTGATGCTGCTGGGGAAAGAGTAGCATCCAGTCACAAAGCGAGCTGCTCTTCTTTGGACTCTTTCCAGTTTTTCAACATGAATCAGGTGATATGGATCCCATGCAGCTGATGCGTACTCGAGAAGGGATCGGACCAGTGCAAGGTAGACTTTTTCCTTCACCACTCTACTCGCTCTATGGAAGACCCTTCTAACAAAATACAATGCTGAATTTGCTTTGTTTACTATCTTATCAACATGCTTACCCCAATCCAATGTCTTTGAGAAGGTAACTCCTAAGTATACCGTACTATCTGAGAAGGGCAATTCAACATTTGACAAAAAATATTTACCAACAACAGGATTAGACTTGTTAGTAAAGGATAACAAAACACATTTATCAACATTAAGCCTCATGCCGGAGGATCTGCACCAATTTTCAACATCACTCAGATCAGCTTGAAGTCGTCTCGTATCAGATAGTTGAGATATCTCATTAACTATGACACAATCGTCAGCAAACAAGAAAGAGCTGCATTGAAGCTTCCCTGGGAGATCATTCATGAAAATGGAAAACAATATTGGGCCAAGGACACTCCCCTGGGGAACACCCGAAGACACCCCACCCATTCCAGAAAAGGAATTATTCATAGAAACTTGGTGCGTGCGATCAGTGAGGAAATCCCTTATCCAATCCAGCACCACCTCATTTATCCCCAGCCTCATCAGTTTATCAATGAGAGCAAAATGAGGGACCAAGTCAAAAGCCTTCTCGAAATCAATGAACACTGCATCTACTTGGCCCCCTCTATCAAGAACCTCTGAAACATATTGGGTGAAAGTGACCAATTGTGTCTCACAAGAAAATCCTCGACGGAAACCGTGTTGGTTAGGACAAAGGTATCCAGTAACATCCAAAAAATCACAAAGATAATCTTTTATCAAATGCTCAGCTAGCTTACAACATCCACTAGTAAGACTTATTGGTCGATAACATGTGGGGGATTTTGAGTCGCCCTTTTTCTGGACAGGACAAACAAATGCGTGTTTCCATCTGCTCGGAAGTTTACCAAGATATAGAGATTTTTGAATAATTAAAGCAAGAAACGTGGCAAAAACAGATGGAAATAGCTTAATAAACTTAAAAGAAAAAGCATCAGTAGTTAAACAACTGGAATTTGGCATCTTCCTAATCCATCTCTCAACCTTAGAAACAGATGCCAAGTCACAGATAAATTCAAGGTGCTGGTCATGCCCAGTTCGAGGATATTGGTATAATGGCAAAAGGGTGGAAGGTTCAAATATGTTAACAAAATGTTCATTCAGCAAATTTGCCTTGTCAACATCGGAATGCACAATATTTCCTTGACTATCAATTAGACCTCCAATAGTTTTTCGCCCACCTTTGAATTCTGTTATCAATTGCCACAACTTCCTGTAATTGTTTTGCTTTCCATCAAAACACAGTCTAATGATATATTGGTTTTGTGCAGCATCTTTGGCGGCATTCAATTCCGAAAGGAGACTTTTATAATTTTCTTTGTGCCTTTCCGATTTGCCTCTCAATCTGAACCCACGCTTGCATCGATGTTCAAAGTTTCTGATATTCCTGTTAAACCAAGCCGGGCGTGAGCGTAATTTGCATTTAACAATAGGCACAGAAGCGTGGCGAACAAGCACAATTGTTCTAAACAACATCCATAACTGTTCAATGTCGTCTAAGGGACAAGCCAGAGGGAGAAATTTATCCAGGTCATCAAGCAGCAAGGCACTGGTTAAACGTAAATTAACATGCTGGAACTTACAGGAGAAATTTGGTAATGAAATAGCAGAGGCAGGCTTATGTGTTAAACATAGATCAATATAAACAAGCTAATGGTCACTTAGACCATCCATAACGACAACATCTTGAAAGAGACTAGCTGGTCTTATCAAAAAAAGATCTAACACGCTAGAAACAGTCTGAGTTACACGGGTGGGTAGGATACTCTAACCACCTGTTCCAAATGGAAATCTTGCAGAAATGAGATAGCTTCACTTGAAATGGACATGCTTGGGGTGCCACTGGGCACAGACAAAGAATCCCAATTTATATGTGGAATATTGAAATCACCACCAATGACAATTTTTTTCTGTATCTTTGATATTGCACCCACCCTATTTAGAGATTCTCTCATGGAGGTAAAGATTCCCCCTCCAGAAGCCGGAGGGCAATAAGCCCCAATGACCAACAAAGAGGTAGACAGGTCAACACCAACCTTAAGGTTGCAGCCAAGGAACTCATGCTCTTTCCCAACAAATCGAAGCTCAGTTTGGATAGTGGACCGTATCCCTATGGCAACCCCACCTCCATGTAGATTACGATCCCGCCGAAAAATGTTAAATCCAAGTGGAAATACCTCATTATCAGGGATCTCACCACTAAGCCAGGTTTCAGTAAGTATAAAAACATCAGGTTCAATAACAGTGATCAGGCTAGAAAACCCATTTACTTTGCCTCTAATTCCACGGACATTAATTTGCAATATGCGCAGGGAGCCATTTGACAATAAGCTTGTACCAGTAACAGCAGGGGTTAATCCGCTTGAATCAGTGCCAGCATCATGACGATTTAGAGTGAACCTTACTTGTTTACAATTTCTAAAAAATCGTTAAAATGGGTATGTAAACAACTTGACACAGCATATGCACCTTTCATTGAGTAGTGCAAATTATCATTTGACATTGAAAATTTTTGGACAGGAGAAAGAAACTTAACTCTTCTGAGATTACACCAGTTAGATAGCGATAAATTAAGCCGATCAATTTCTCTAAGGGGAATGCCAGATATGAGAGCTGGAGGCAGACTACAAACAGGTAGTTTGATACATTTACCAAACTGAAAATTTAGCTTACAAATGTCCTGCAACAATGCTTCAAAATCGGATATAATCAAATCAACAGGCTTACGAGCAACATCATTAATACCTACATGCAAAGTAATTAATATATCTTTACTTGTAATTTTGGAAACAAGACGGCGACAAATAGTAAACATGTCTGCAACTTTTCCTCCACCACGATAGAATGTGCGACAATAGACATTAGAGTCTCCAACAGTGATGATCGCATTTTTAAAACGAGGACCAGTCGTTGTGTGATGACTTGGACTAGCAACCTTGGGAGAACTGTTTTTTCCAGGCTGTATTGGAGCGGAGATGTCACCCAAAGCAGCAAAAGTAGTGTTCAGGTCTGGGACAGAAACCGGATTGTTCGCAACAGCACTTGATAAGGAAGACGACATTCCTGACGATAAACAATGGCCTGAATGACCAGGTGTCAGGTCTGGGGATTTTCCATTTTTAGGAAGCAGTCCTTTCAAATCACCCACCAGAGTTTCACCGAGTTGTTCCAATGAAGCGAGTTTTGTTTCAATCTGTCCAATGTGAGGTTGAAGAGCTTCAATCTTTCTGACAACTCCAGATAACATGTTCTGCTGATCCAAGAGCAAACTTAACACCTTATCAAATTGCGAGGAGCAACCGGCCGCAGTGGCTTCAGAAAGGATGGTCTTCAAGGGCTCGTCCGAGGCCAGGACCGGACCGAGATCATCAGCAATGCAGGGGTCATCATTATTTGGTTGACTTGAGACAAGAGCGGCATCACAGAGCCGAATTGCGTCAATCAAGGACTTCCTCGTATATTTCGACAGATACTCATCTTTCTTCTCCAGGAAATCTGAAATAACCCCAGCCTTCAGTCGAACACCTTTTTCATTCGAATTGAAGAAGTCAACATCGTAAGTTGAAGTGCCATCAGAGGACACTGTAATGTTTGTGATCTTTGCAGGGAAAGGAGGATGACCTGCGATAGAAGCAAAGACATATGCACCAATATCAAAGCTGTTTAAAGGTCCAGGATTCAGTTTTTTTTTTCTAGGGGCTCAAATTTTTTCAAAGCATTATTTTTTTAGCCCCGTTATTTTTTCCTTTTATTTGTTAGTAATTAAATTTGCAGGTTTCCAGGTCAACAAAACAGCAATCTTAACCAATTTTCAGCAAACATGATTGTCATGCAACAGAAAATTATGAAACATTTTTCAAACAGGTAAGAAAAAATAACAAAGCATCCAAACTTACGGTTGCATCGTTGAATCATGTGCCACATTCCTCAGTTGAATGAAATAGTTGAGATGTTGTGGTTGATAATAATTTTCCTCCGCATATCATAGAGACACAAGCATATCAATATCTGAACACAGAAGAAGCAGCAAATGTAGCCATGAACACCAAAAAGATGGTGGAGGTGATTTTTGGCTCGACGAAAAAATATATCGTCGCCGATCCCTTCGGCACAACATACAGAAACTGTAGTAGGAAGATGATCCTTTCAAAGTCAACAACTGAGAGCTGGGATCAATGAAGACAGGAGCCAAAGGAAGAAGGTTTGCACTGCCATCACAGAATACATGTTCAGGAAGGGTACTGTCCAGCCCTTTAGTGTAGCAGTTAACAGGGACTGGTATTTCAGCCATCTGAAGCCTGCAGGCAGCACAGAAGACGAGAAGTGCTAAACTCATCCACAGTCCAGCTCCAATTTTGGAGAGGTTAACAGTGATATCACTTTTGAAACGGGATACCATGTCTGCAATTGTAGTTGCTTATCAGATGAAGCTGACCAGCGAGTAAGCCTCAGAGAAACAATTTATTTAACCTAGGTGGTGTTGGCCAGACACCTCCACCTAAGCTTGGCCAATTTGCACAAACACAGGACGTTCACAAATACCTCAAAGAAACAATGTTTCACCTGATGGGTGTTCCTGATTCTTCCAGGGGTTTTCAGTCAAGCCAATCCCCAATACGATTCGGGATCATGCTCGGCCTATCACCAAGTCCTTGACCATCAGCAGGGATGGACAAGGTGGGGTACCTTATACCCTTTTCTCACCGAAATTTTAATCACGATTAACTCAGTAATCATGATTAAAATGCTCTGGTGAGAACAGATTTTTGGTTTAATTACGTTCCTAATAATAATTAAGTTAATCATGATTAGGAGTTTGGTGAGAACAGAAGTTGTCGATCATGATCGAGTTAATCATGATTAAGAACGTGATTAACTTAATTATGTTGGGAACATAATTAACTTTTTTAATCATGATTATCTGTGCTAGCAGGTGTAGATCTCACCTAATGCAGAGAAAACGGTTCTTATTCAGTGCCTTGTCTTTCTCTTGACTTTTATGATTCAGGCAGTTAAACAGCTGGCTCTTATGATTCAGGCGTAAATTGTTTTTTGTCTTCATGCTGGTGTGTGTCATTTGTAATTGTCATTTGCTATTGATATTTGTGGGAAAAAAAATTTTTGTTTTGTAGTAGATACCTAGTTTGTGGTTGTGTTTTCAATCATAAAATTAATTCAATCATAAAATTACTTAATGTTGTTGTCATTGTGAGTAGGCGTGTTCCGTGCAACAACGAACCACCCACCACCAGGGGCTATTGAAGCAGTTCCATCGGTGGCAGGGAGGAGTGTGATATCTGTGCGAGGTGACTGCATTGAAAAGTATTAGCAGCTGTGCAAAAATCAGGAATAGGCCTAACTGAATACCACCAGTCATAGGTAGGCCTACTTAAGAAAACTCTCTATTGAAAGTCCCTCCTAATAAAATTGGCCTGCCACAGTCCCATCCAGTTGAGCATGTCAGCAGTCCAGTGGCGCCGACAACTCTTTAGGATTGGGGGGGATGAGACTAAAAAGGGCATCAATTTTTCGGACATAGGGGCAACACTGGAGCAATGTGCCAGGAAAAGGGCAATGTCGTTCCCGAGGAAGCGTTGCGCGAAGCTCAACGCCGGGGGAGGGGTTATCCCCCTTCCCGGAAGGGGGAGGTTTTTTTGAAAAAGGAACCTCGAGAGGTGCTCAGAATTCGCAATTTTCGAAAAAACTGGCCCAGCTTTTGTCGCAAGCACCATCTGCATACATCGATTGAATTGACATACTCATAGGACTATATCCACGATTTTAAACAATCATATTGCATAAAATTGAAGAGCTCGTTTCTTCGTTGAAAATGCCGACTTCCAAGTTCCAACTGGTATGAATACAACACAAAAATTGGCGAAATACCGATTGACGAAAATTGGCCAATTGAGGGCATCGTGGGGATAGTTTTAGGTTCAACAAGGGTATATTAACAGGGGATGACGCAAGGGCAACAATCCCCCCCAGAAAACCGCCCTTTCCATTATCGGGGGGATGCATCCCCCAACCCCCCCCATGATCGG
>JASGXE010016690.1:0-10482 GCA_030068105.1 Sinentomon sp. SZTP_YWyxl
CATTCAAGACCAGGTAAAAGCTGGTAATTCAGAGTGCAAAGGATACCCCTGTGATACCGACAGCCATTCAAAAGTTGGATTTTTTGGTTGAAAACGATTGTCGAGGTAAAGGTGAGTACTTTGAAGGAATAAGATCAAAAAAGGTTTGAACCACCCATATTCTCGAATTCCTGGACCTGTTTGCATGGAAGCTGGATTGACCTACGTTTCTATATTGAACTGGCGTGCTCGAATTTCATCTGGAAAAGGGATGAGCAGGGAACTTTGCCGGATTGCAGCGTTTCCCGGGGGAGTGTGCATCGGAAGAGATGAATGACATTCGCGAGAAGAGCACCCACGAGCAAGGGAAGCTGATGAATGGCGAGGAATGGGAAGGCTGGTAAGAGAGGGAGAGAGGAGATTCGTTATCGGCTGTGCATGCGGGATGCTTTTGCGTCTCGTTTTTGATGGAGTGTCGTGTTTCAGGTTGGTTTTTTGTGTGAGTGTGCATGTCAAACCGATTTCCCATCATTTTGAAGGCCGAGAAGTTTCCCATAAACAGTCATCCATACGTTACTAAGAGCTAGGGAAGTAGTCTCTATAGATTAAAAACATTCCCCCGTGCCCCATATTTTCCGTGGATTGCCCATATATTCGTATTTTATCCCGAGAAGTATAGAAAAAGGAAATCGCCACGCAAAATACTTGTGAACTCCGAAGGGAATGAAAATGCAAAACTATGGAACCAGTTTCAAAAAACGCAAAAACACAACTTTCGATCCAGGTATTTTTGTCCAAAGCCATCGGTTCCAACCAACATGGCGAGTTGTCCAAACTCCAAAGCCAATTCCGGGGAAAAATGAAATTTGCCATCATTTATTCAGTACGAAACGTTTCCTGAGACAACGGTGCACAACCAAATGTTTTCGCAATTCAATATCCTCCAATGCAAACATTATCTTTCTTGATTATCTCAATGGCTGGCTTGACAACCACATCTCCGACCCTGTTATCAAGAATATCTCGGAAGAATACGTGTTTCACTCTAAACACAAAGTTCAGGTTGGAACACCATATTTTAACATGTGCTTAGATAGGAGGTGTTCTTTTAAGTTAATGGAACACGTGGTGGATTTTTGGAACACACTGAGTGTTCCATTTGGGACGCTAGAACACACTGAGTGGTCCATTTGGAACACTCAGTGCATTCCAAATCGCTTATGTGTTCCAAATCTGTTAGAGGAATGTCACAGTTTAGGAACACTCAGTGTGTTCTTGGAACACACTGAGTGTTCCATGAGTGTTCCATAAATGTTCTTAAAAGAACACTTCCCATCTAAGCCCATGTTGAAATATGGTGTTCCAACCTGAACTTCGTGTTTAGAGTGTTTCTTTTGAACCCGTTCCACTTGCGGGGAATTTGTTGGCTGGAAGAAACCACACCATTTGACTTGTCCAAGGTGACCGCCAGATGTCGCATTTTGTACAGCACTGAAGACAAAATGGTCAGCGTAACTGTAAGTTTCTCCCATGACAATTGACTCTACACATTTCTCTCACTTCTGACACTCGTTCCGTTTGTGATTTTATTTTATTACCCTTTGGTTAATACTCATAAATTAGCCGACAGATTGGCCTTGTTGGGATCGGGGGACTGGGATAGAACGGACTGCGGTAGAAGTGGACTGAGGCAGAAGTGGACTGAGGTAGAATTGGACAAAGGAGGGAGTTTTGGAGGGAGCTTTTGATTGGAGGTGGTGGCTTACACATGTCCTGACTTAACTTTACCTTACGACATAACCTAACCCGGAGAAAATTATAAAATCAGCCTCCAAAAATGCAAAAATTCTGCCTCAGTCCACTTCTGCCTCAGTCCACTTCTGCCTCAGTTCGTTCTGCCTCAGTCCTTCATGTAAATTCCTCCTGTTGCTCTCCAGAATTACATTTTGCACTGCTGTTTTCAGCTCCTGAATCACTTGAAAACTTCATTTTCTGGCGTTCCCACTTCAGGGAAGGAATAGGGGTATTAGTCCGAAGGTGCCAAGTGAGGGAAATCGGGAAGATGCGCAGTATCAAAAAAATTGCTGTCAATAGTCTCTAATTCTTGGCTGGTGTCTCTGGGTATTGCTTTTCTGACCATCCCTCGTATTTTAAATTTATATCCTCGTGGAACTGTCGCAAAAAAATTACCACAGAAATCGCACCCCTTTTGGAAATGCGAAGTGCTTTGGAGAGGAAAGCTAAAAGGCAACAAGCATCAAAATGCAACAAATTTCAATGAAATCAGAAAATATTTTCTGGGCAAGTGATGCAATCAGAACTTGACCAACCTCGTGTAGAGCTTTCATTACTTTGCAATTGAGAAAGAGAGGGATAAACGAAATGAAATGCTGGAAGTGTTGATCAAATTAACCAATTTCTCTTGCTGAAAAACGGGTTTTTGGGTTGATGTGTGTTTTTTTTTTTCAAATTCTCTTGTTGAAAATCGCTGAAATGCGTTGCGGGTGAGGGAACTGTGGAATGTTTAAAACCGATGCAGAAGAGATTATCGGGACAAAAGAGTGGGAGTAAAGATTGTCAAAAACATCACATATGAGGGACCAGAATGCTTTGCCGTTGTTAGTATTCATTGCACGCTCAATGTAACGGGAAAAAATAACACCATTTTCACTTTTTATGTCGAAATTTATGCTTTTTATCATGTTTTTCAATCGAAATTCATTTGCAGGGGTGAGGTTTGTGTTATTTTGCTGCAGTTTCTCAAAAAGCCTCCGCTTGCGATAATCGAGGTTTCGGAGTGAGGAATTTATCCAGGGGAAATGGTAGGAAATTCTTATTCTTTTGGAAGGAATCATGGAACAGACACTGGTAAGCAGATTTTTAATAAAACTCCAAAGCTCATCGGAGGTGGACATCGTGGCAATGCAAGAAAAGTCTGAAAGTTTCGTGGCTAAAAATAAAAATGAATAGATATGTCCCAGTCAGCCCGCCGGTACAGACGTACGCAAATATGACGTGGTTTGCGCTTTGGATTGAACACGGAATGGAGCAGATTACTGCACTGTGATCTCCAATTCCAGGTAAAGTGCTTATGGAGCAAGGAACAGGAAGGTTGGTGAAAAATAGGTCTAAAGTGCTACTAGCGCAGCTAGGTACAGTTACCTTCTGGTTTAGATTACATGCGCAAGCCAGATCAATAAGATCTCTTTCAGCGGGACGAAGATTATGGTTAATTTTGTGAGGATCCAGCCAATCAATGTTCGGGCAGTTGAAATCGCCAGCAAGGATAAAATTGCAATAAATGTCAGCGCTAACAGAATCAGAACAAGCTTGAAAAACATCGAGCTTGTGTATGCTCGCCTTAATAATAGATCATGTTCAAGGCTTGCCAGAGCGTGCCTTTCAGTTTGTTTTTAACTTTTGCTTGGAAGTTGGACGCGATATCTCTTGAAGATTGATTTACCTGTTCTACAGTTGTGGGAGGGGCAAAAATGACTCAGTGCGGGTGCGTTCCCCTGGCAACGCAGCCCGAAACATTTCCGTCAAAATGACCGCACCAGTGCAGATGGCTAACCGCGCTGCGGGTTGCAATATGCTGTTGAAGAGTGCGGCGGAATTAATGTACCCATACATGTGGTTTTCCCATTTAACTGTAGCCTCCGAAACTTTTTTTCTTTCTTTTTACACTTTTTTGAATGAATGAATGAATGAATGAATGAATATCTGTATTTGAGGGGGATTCCCCTTATCATACAACTGGTTACAAAGACAAGAAAACGACATAGAAGGAAGTAATAGACAGACACAATTTAAAACCTTGACTAAAATTAAACATTTCAATTAGACAACATTCCAACCAGACAGACATTTCCACCATCAATCAATAAACTTTGCCCTTGCCATTGCACCTACCGAACCATACTTTGGACGGGGAAGGTGTAAAAAGATTTGATAGCCTGCGCCTAAGAATGGGCACGGATATCGGCGGTTCGAGGAGCTTGGAAGGGAGGGCATTCCAATCATTAATGGATTGTCCCAGAAAGGACGATTTGCCAAAGTCCCTCTTGAAGTAGAGGGGTCTCACTTTTAAGGCATGATCCTGTCGTGAATAGAACGTTGGAATTTGTATGCGCTTCGATAGCTCACCCCATCCCCCTGACTCGCAAAGTACCATGAAAAAGCTTAAAATGCGCTGGATCTTTCTCCTCTCAGCTAGTAGCCCCCAGCCAAGCTTGTCAAGAATAGCAGAAACACTGCTCAATTTCCTATAATCCCCAAAAACAAAACGTGCAGCTTGGCGCTGAACACGCTCCAGTGCCATCAAATGAATGGATAAGTATGGGTCCCAAGCTGTGGACGCATACTCAAGAATAGGTCTCACAAGAGACAGGTAAGCTTGTTCGCGGATTCTGGAGTTGCTCTTCCTGTAATTTCTTTTAACGAAGTATAGCGCTCTCCACGCCTTTTAGTGACCATTGCTATGTGACTAGTCCAATCAAGTTCCTAGAAAATCTCACCCCAGATAAACAACCTCCTTGCTGGGTGTCAGCCGAAACCCATTCAAAATGTATTGTACATCATCTTCACACGCCCCTCGAAAACCTTATCAAATTGCATTTCTGTTCATTTAATATCATTTTAGAGCCTACGCACCACTTAGAAATTGATAGCAAATCATCCTGGAGGATCCTTTGATCATCAGGTGAATCTATCTGCCTATATAACACACAATCGTCGGCAAAGAGACGCACCTGGGATTTTATCCCATGTGCTAAATCATTTATATACACAACAAACAACAAGGACCCAAAATGCTGCCTTGGGGGACGCCAGACGACACAGATAGAGGCAGAGAAATACAATCCCCAACTTTGACGACCTGAGTTCTACCAGAGAGATAGCCGAATAACCAATTCAGAGTGACACTATCGAGACCCATGAATGCCAGCTTCCGCAACAGAATTGTGTGGTTGACAACATCGAAGGCCTTTGCAAAATCAATGAAGACCGCATCAACTTTCCCACCGGAATCCAATGCCATGGCCAAATATTGGCTAAATGCTGTAAGCTGAGTGCTGCAAGAAAAGCCAGGCCGGAAACCATGCTGTGCTGCGGGACAAAACAGAACCGGATTCCAAAAGTTGCGAACATGGTTGGCAATAAAATATTCCAAAATTTTGGAGCAAGTCTCCAGAAGGCTTATCGGTCTGTAGTTTGTTGGATTTGCCCTTTTACCTTTTTTAAACACAGGAACAATAACAGCTCTCTTCCACTCACTCGGGATATTTCCCTCCCCCAGGCATGCTTCAAACATTAAAAACAAATACTTAGCAAAAACATTAGGCAACAATTTTAAAAGGTTAATACTCACAGAGCTGGGATTTTCAGCAACTTTAGCTTTCATTTTCACGATACGCCTAGCAATCATAGCTTCAGTAATGAACGGTCCTTCCCCCAGGTTAAATAAAGGACCAGCGGGTAAACGTGGGGGACCATCGAATTCAAAAACTTTGGCAAACGTGCTGTTAAGAAGATCTGCTTTCTCCTCGCATTTGTGGACTAAGTGCTCACTGGTCGGATCAAGTTCAAGCGCTGGAATCTGTTCATGTGACCCCTTCCGCAGTTTGTTATAATGCCAAAACTTGTTTAAACTTACTTCTCCGCTCTGAAGTTTGCCGAAAAAGGAGTGAAGAGCCTGATATTTTAGCTTAGAATATTGCTGTAGCGAGGATTTGTAGGCAAGATGATTTGCAGGAGATAGCTTTCTCTTCTTGAATAGACTTCGCATGCACTTCTTTTGAAGGGCCATTTCCTTGGTTTTCCACGGACATTTCGCACCTTTTGATCCATTAAAGTTTTTAACGGGCACGAACTTTTCCTTGGCAGAATTAACTATTCTCACAAATCTGGACCAAATCAAATCAACATCAGCTGATGACCCCAAGCGGCAAAAATCACGGAATTCTTCTAAATGGGACAGCAAAAATTGCGACATATCATTTAAGTTTGCTCTCGCATATAGGTAGACGCGAGTCTTAACCCTTTCGGACTGAGGTTTTGCAAAATTCAAATGAAACAGCACTAACGCATGATCGGATATCCCATCCTCCACCTGACAGTCATCAACAATTTCCTTCGGCCTGGCAAGTACCACATCCAAAATATTTCCACCACGAGTTGGCTTGCGGACACATTGTTTCAGTCCCAGTCTTTGCGCCAGCGACAAACCCCTCAGATTAGTATTGACTCCATATGCGGGATTGGGAAGCACTGAGTTGGCCTGCCAATCCAAATCTGGCAAATTCAAATCACCCATAATCAGCAACGGGATATCAAAATTTTCAAAAAGTTTGAACCTAACTAAACAAGCACATATTGAGTCAAAAAACCCGGCATCTACTGCAGGGGGTCTATAAAGGGCAAGTATATAAAAATTGAAACATGGTTTTACATTTGATACTTTACACAGAATAAATTCATATATTGGATCGGAATACAATAGAGAACAACAGTAATTGAATTGATACATACAAAAATTCCTCCTCCTCTCCCTGACACCCTGTCCCTCCTGAAACCAGTGTAGCATTGTGGAAAAAATTCAGCATTGGCAATGTTTTCGGTCATCCAGGACTCAGTTCCAACTATAATTTCAGGGTATGAGCTTCTATCAAGGATTCAAAAAGAAACGCTTTGTTTTGATGCTTCGGAAGTTGGACATCAAACTCTTCAAACCTTTATATTCTTTCAGGACAGCTGGGGCAAAGTTTTCAGATGGGGCAGAATTACCCGGAAACACGGATCCCGAAGGATGAAATGGAAGGGACTGGTGGGCACCTTGGTTAATATCAGCATCATCGCATTCCCTACAACCACCTGTCAACACCGTATGCCCAACTATATCTCCAACTGAATGCTTTTCTTCAGAAATATCTTTTGTCTCAAAACTGTTCCTTTTATTGCCACCACTGCAATTCTTTCCGGTTCCCTTCTTATTTTCTTGCACTTGTGCACTTCCCCACGTTTCCAACTCACTTGGTCCAGTGCGCCCAACCAAGCCATTGTCTGCACCCTCAGACGGCCCCTGGTCTGGATATTTTTTCACACCACCGCTGCTGCCCAGTGAAATAGAAAGAAGAACTGGAACGCAAACATGCGGCCCCTCTCCGCAGGGAAAGATCGTGCCGACTCTCATGCTAGTGCGTCGTCCCTTTGGTATGAAGAAGCACGCTGCAGGCATGAGGCAGTCCCTTTGTTGGTATGGAGATTCTGATGGCTGGCTGCGCTGCGCCCCTTGCATTTTTGTTTTTTAAATTGTGTTTTCTGAAGGCATGGATTTTGGTATGAATCTGCAAACATTGCAAACATTTAAATTCATACAAACTGTGCTTACCTTTGGATTGAATGAAGAATATGCGTATCCGATCGGCTGAATCCTCCGATCAATCATCAATCCGATATTCTCTGCGGCACATCTAAATATTCTGAAACAAAACCAGCTTGGTCAACTTGCTCCTGACACTGGTTTTGTTTTTCAGAACGTGCTTCATTGTGTAGGTTTTGGCATGTGAATGGAATCGCACTGGCAGTACTTCTTTGCGACCAACTTTGTCAGTTGGGTGGAATGCAGATCTTAAGTTATGAATTCTTGCTCTGTGTCACACGCAGAACCAAACAGCTCCAAGTCAGAAACTTTGTTCAAAACGCAGCACAATATTTTTTTCGGGTTAAGTCATTTATACGGGGGGGGGACACAATTGCACGGCAACAGGGAACAGTTTTTAAGAAAACAGCAGTACCCTTAGCCGTGCAATAGTGTCCCCCCTTTGGCACCAGCATACGGCACAGGGTGTGCCTTATTTCTCTGGAGGGTGGGTAGTCGGTTGAGATAGGTTAATTCGGCGCTTTGGATAGGTTAAGTTAACGTAGGTAGGTAGGTTCGGTTGCGTCGTTAGGTTTGGTTAGGTTAGAGTAGGTTAGGTTAGGTTAGGTTAGGTTAGGTTAGGTTAGGTTAGGTTAGGTTAGGTTAGGTCAGGTTTGGTAAGATTGGATTAGATTGGGTCGAGGTTGTTTTTCGTATAGGTTCATTTGGTTGTTTTTAGTAAAGGTACACTGCACAGAGAACCCTAACCTAACCTAACCCTACCTAACCTAACCTAACCTTACCTAACCTACTCTAACCTAACCTACTTTAACCTAACCTAACCTAACGACCTAACCGAACCTACCAAACCAAACTTAACTTAACCTATCCAAAGCGCCTGCATTAACCTATCTCAACCGACTGCCCACCCTCCAGAGAAATAAGGCACACCCTGTACCGTATGCTGGTGCCAAAGGGGGGACACTATTGCACGGCTAAGGGTACTGCTGTTTTCTTAAAAACTGTTCCCGGTTGCCGTGCAATTGTGTCCCCCCCGTATAAATGACTTAACCCTTTTTTATCCAAGTGACCGATGTTGGGCAGTTGGTCGCGTTCAACAATCAGAATTTTGAAAGCCATCTCTGCGAACTTCACCACAGTTGACACTGACTCGGAAGGAAAGATAAGGCCGCCGTTCGATTTCCGCAGTGTGAGTAAGCAGGTGCTCTTCGGACCCAAATCAAACGGGCTATTTCCAGGGGCATATGAGGCCATTCGACATTTTTCGCTCGAAACTTTACTGTAGAGCTGCCTTGAAATGTACCTACCCTGCAATGTAATGGAAGACGTCCTCCTTGAATTCCGAGAAAAGACAATTGTCCATCATCCTGAGCAAATCGTGTAATTAATTGATCTTCTCCATCGAACACATTTTCAGCTCCTTCATCCATCTGTGATGACTGGTCGTCGATTTGGCGTTTTCTAGACCGGAAATGAATTATACCAGATGACATCTCCGAATCCAGATTTGAGCAGTTCGAAGAAAATGATGGACTGACGTATTGTTTAAGAAGCATTTGTCTCATTGCCCACGTAAACTGGAGGGTATTGGGGTTGTTATTCCATTCTCCTCTGCTTATTATGCACGAAAAGAACAGTTCTAAATGGTCCTGCGAAAACTTGTTGGTCAGAACATACTGGAAGGGATTTTCCTGGCGTGTAAGCAGGTGTCTGGTGATGCACTGGACGGATTTGATGGTTAACAGAAATCCGAGTGCAAAGGTTTTTCTGGCATGCAATAACAGTGGCGTTCCAGAGACAGAAAGTGCTGAGAGGTATTTATAAATCTCATCCAAGGATATCTCCAGGTATTCCAAGTTGCAAAGTTTTGCAGGCCGTTTGAAACCAGTTGCGTAAGGATTCCGGGTATTACAAATGTCGAACGCTTTGTCAATGATCCTTAAAAACTCCACTGTTGCTTCCGAATTTGCGAACTCAGTGTTTCTGAGATCTTTATTCAAAAACTCGATGGAATCGGCCACTGAAGAGCTGACAGTCTGTGCGGCCAGGCCGACTGCCATTTTCTTATTCCGAAAGTGAATGTGTGCCGCCGTCAATTTGTTGCCGAGACGAAAGCCTTCTCTTTCTTGCAGCCGCTGAAGACATCATTCGCAATCATTTCGTTGTTTCGTTTTTTCACTTGCCTCAGTCGAATGATAAGATGATTGTCTCTAAGAGCCATTGACACGTGTTTTTTTTAAATCATCTTTTATATTCCTTGACAACCTTTGACATGTACTGTTACGTACTTATACATTTGCCAAATCTTTTTGCAGATGTCAATTTTTGAACCAATAATAATAATAATAATAATAATAATAATAATAATAATAATAATAATAATAATAATAATAATAATAATAATAATAATAATAATAATAATAATAATAATAATAATAATATAATAATAATAAATAAAATAATAATAATAATAATAATAATAATAATAATAATAATAATAATAATAATAATAATAATAATAATAATAATAATAATAATAATAATAATAATAATAAGGTGGATTTCAAGTTTGTATCAACACGCTCCCAGAAATTCCAGGAGCGTGAGACGTGTAAAGCTGGCCTCCGCCTTTCTGGGAAAGGAAGGGAGGACGCAGCTCGTTTGTTTCTTTGTCGATTTGTTTCATAAGTGTTTTGATTATGTGTGAGCAGACGTGAGATACTTTCATTTAACATGGACCTAGCATAATTTTGTGTATGGTTACTTGTTAAAAATAACATTACGGGTACAGTTATAATTAGTATCCTGGAAGAGAAGACAAGATTAAAGTTCGGAAGTGAGCGAGATGGCATACTTCACAGGCAAACCTGCCCAATCGACAGAGTGAACCTTACACTCGACAGAAGTGATCACAGTGGTTTCCCTCACAGGCACGAAAACCCGGTCGATAGGGCCTACCACTGCTCTCACACTCGAGGAACAAGAGGCTTGAGAATGGAAATTCCCACTAGAAGCGTTGCAAGGAGACTGGATAAGCGCACATGAACGATCACGGTGGTTTCCCTCACAGACATATATACCGGACGTTAACAACATAAGTGATCACAGTGGTTTCCCTCACA
>JASGXE010016691.1:0-10217 GCA_030068105.1 Sinentomon sp. SZTP_YWyxl
ATTTTTATAATTCTCTGGGCTCATAGTCTGATAAGTGAGTGACAAATATTATTTCTTTCAGAATGGCCAGAGAGATCCTTTTCAAGATTTGTTTTGAAATCCACAGACAAGAATGAGGGGGATGACAACATAAGAACGACCTCTCTTGACACCCCATGCATAAGGTTACCATTGTTGTTACGCTGCCTCCAAAACGCCAATGCAAGGAAACTTTCGTGACCTCGTTCTACTTATGTCTGCAATGATCATCATGTTCACTGCAGTTTATCACTGCATTGAGTTGAACTTGAACTGCTGGAAATTTTCCGGCGATTTCTGGAACAAAACAAACTTATTCATGACCTCACATTTTTTTGCTTAATTTTCCACCATCACATTCGAGTCTTATTGCAATTTGAGCAATGAGTTGTTGTGAAAGTACAACTATATACCTATTCTTGATAAAAACTGGTGTTGACTACTGTTCCTACAAAAAAGGTGCATTTGTAAAACGGGGGTATAGACTGGGGTCTCTGAGGCGGGAGTTAGGCCTTTTGCCTTCCAAAACGATTTATACGCTTTGTTATGCAGCCGAGATTCTTGAGCCCCCGATATCAGTGCCCATTCTTCGTTGCAGGCTTACAACGCTTTTGACGCTTTCACGATCTTCAAAATAAAGGAACGCCGTAGAGTTCCTTGCTGTCCTGACCAAGGAAATATATGGGAAATATATATAAAGCTCGTTGGTCCTGACGGTATACAAAACAAGAAAGCAAAAAGGGTGTCCCAAAAGTCACCGAACAACAGTGTAGGAGTGTTTCTATGGTCGTGGTTTTAATTCCTTTTTGCTTTCTTGTTTTGTCTCATTTGCCAGGACTACGACAATCTTGTGCCGCGAGGAGGAACGACTTGCGGACTGGGTTTTGTTGCATCAAACGGCGGACAGTACAGTTATTGGTGGCGATAAGTGCAGAGGTGTTTCAATTTGATTATGTGTGCGGCGTAAACAACAGATGAACGGGTGGAGTCGGTGCTGCTTATCGGGGACAATCATCAGACGTATCGCGATGCGATAGATATGTTCCATGCCAGGCATCCCAATCGGGCGGCATAGTCTCTTTCTACGGTGTCGGCTTTGATTCAAAAGTTTAAGCAGACGGGGTCCGTCCTCGACGCCGAACGATCTGGTCGTCCCAGGACGGCCTCGACGGAGGAAAACGGTGTTAGGATCATAGAGTATTTCGAAGCCGATCCTGAACAGTCCATTCGGCAGGCATCTCAACACCTGCAAATCTCCAAATCATCTATCCATCCAGCGCATCCTCCATGAGCAACAATTCAGAGCCCGAAAGTTTCAACCGGTGCAGCTATTGCATGACGGGGATACAGCTCGCCGGCTGCAGATGGCTCAGTTGTTGTTGGAACGCGTGGAGGCTGATCCGGGTTTTGTGCAACGTTTACTGGTCACCGACGAGGCTGTGTTTTATTTGCACACACCCCCGAACAAACAGAACACCCGTTACTGGTCAATCAACAATCCCCGCACTGGTCAATACCGACTCATCTTTGTAGATCTTTTTTTGTGAACACGGATTGTTCAAGGAATTATCACGCGGCTTAACGTTGCTGATCTGTGTTGCTTGACCATGCTGATTCTGCACATTGTCATTGAAAGTGAACTGTTGTTTCGAGTTTTGAAGTCAGAGCATTTCTTGTATTATGTATGATAAGGGGAAATCCCCTCAAGCACAATCATTCATTCAAACGCTTTCTTATGGCGATGGCATTCCAGTCAGAGCAGTGCATCTGCCATATCCCTCTGTCTTGCTGAAATATATACATAGAGCATTCCAGTCAAGCAGTATCATCTGCTGTATCTCTGTATTTCAGAAAAGTGCAGTGTTATATCTCACATCTGCCATATCTCTTTCTGTCTTGCGGAAATGTGTAAGCCTGCCTGATTTTCCGGATGGTCCGCACACCGTTCGAAGAAACGAGTGATCCTGTGATTATCAAATATCACTGCGTTGCAAAAAGTGTCCCAATGCGTATCAATAAACTTGAACAATGACCGGATATGGTTTTGAAGCTTGTCAGTGTTTTCAGGCATTCTTCATCTGATCTCGAGTTTCTGATTTGGATGTGCCTTGACATGCGATGTAAGTGGGGACTCAATTTTAAATGGTGAATTCTTCCAAAAACCTTCTTTGATGCAGTTTTTTCAAGAATTATGAAAAAATAATGTTTTGAAAAAGTAAGTATTTTTTTTCAATTGAGGCATCATTTATATATCATCATGATAAGATCACAAGTTACATTTTCAGATCAGCGACTTGAGATCATTTGGAGTGTTCCATAACTGTTGCGCACCCATGATCTTCAGAAGATCGCAGTGAACAAAAAAAGACCGCTATAGGTCGGCCAAAGATCGCACTAAATGATTAGATGATCACCTGCGGATCATTGTCAAGATCGCCGTTGCAGCCGAAGATCGCATCTGATGATCGTTACCAACAGTGCTCCAGAGCATTCCCAATGTGATCTATAACCGTTGCTAAAAGGCGATCTTGATGTGAGCCGGAGGTGATCCGCGCATTTGCAATGATGGACAACTTCGGTGGCTATGGATTCTGGAATTACCTTGGCTTCGGTGATGGGCAACAATAAACATCTGTTTTTTTTTTCAAAAACATTTTTGTCGAGTTTCAGGGTCAGCTGGCTCAAACTCCCGACTTTGCGTTTTGATGCCATGTCTCTCGCGGAATCTGTGTAAAAAGTGTTCTTTTAAGAACACTTGGTCTGTCATTGGAACACACTGAGTGTTCCATTTCCAGCGATTTGGAACACTTGAGGTGTTCCAAATCGTTCATATGTTTCAAATCTGTGACAGGAATGTCACAGATTTGGAACACTCAGTGTGTTCTAAGAACACACCAAGTGTTCCATTGATGTTCTAAAAAGAACACTTCCTATCTAAGTCCATGTTAAAACATAGTGTTCCAAACTGAACTTCGTGTTTAGAGTGTATCGTACGCGTTCAAGCGAAATGGAGCTGCATGTAACTGGTACGAATTGGAAAAGTAAAACGAATTATTCAACTTTAGGGACTTTTGTGGGTTACGTGCAGAGTGCAATAATGAGTACAACGCAGAAAAGCCGGCCTGGTACGTGTAATTACATGCGCAGGTGACAATCATTAATTGCTTTCTTTGGGAAATCCAATGCCTATGTGCGCCATAATGCCATAATGCCATAATTCTGCGCGTGCAGCCAACTCCAGTCGCAAACCAGACAATTACGAGTAATTAGCGAAAAACGCTTGTCACCTTTTTGTGACAAAGGAAAGCAGCCGTGGAGGGTGAAGTGGGAAAGCGAAAGATTAAGGTGGCCCTGATTAGGCTCCACAGGCTCTGATTAGGCTCTGAATCCGGGTATGCTGCAGTCGCAAACAAGGCAATCAGCAAAAATCCATTGTCGCCATTTTGCAAAAAGAAAAAAATTGACAAAAAGAATGCGCCAGCAACTGGCAAGGCGAGGATTAGGCTATTCTACGGTGTCCGCGAAAAGTTTTCGAAGATGCTGGGAGAAATTCCAAGGGACAAGCAAAAAACAGGGACCATCCATTCTCAACAGGGCTTGATGTAGTTTCACGCGTTACACGAATGCCGTGATGTTTCGCGGCGCTTGTTGCTTCGAATGGCGCCTGAGTGGGATAACACGCATTTTGTTTCCAAGAGATTTGTCGGGCAGTGTCACTGTAAGCACATGCAAACCAATTAGCGATAAACGACTGCTCGACACTGCTTTTTGCCAGTGAACAAGAAAGAGCAGGTGTGAGCCAAGAAACAAAAGCTCTTGCATAAGCGAGGCGGTTGCGATCGAAAGCAAAGTCGGAAGGTATAGCGGCGGCGGAATTACTGTACTCATTCATGCAAAAAATTGCGGCCGTTCAGATTTCGGCAAAAAAACCATGCAGCAGAAATGAAAATTCCTCTTTTGTAACCGAGGTCAAAATATGACACCTCTACTCATCATTCCACTTGAAGATATGAGCTAAGAATGCTCCCAAGTGTGCTCAGAGAATTCAGAATTCTTTCAACAATGAAAACTCGGGTTTTCTGTGCATTTTAATGGAAGGGTGTGAAGCATTCTCAGTAGGTACGTAGGTATATCTTCAAATGGAACAAGGTTCGTCCGACCCTCGTGGCGCAGTGGTTTGCGCGTCGGACTCGTAATCTGAAGATTGCGGTTTCGAATCCCAGCTGGGACACGAGATTTCCCGTGACACTTGTGTGTGCATCCTCCTGCGGTGAGGCATGGTGAATGAAATTTGCCATTGCACTTGTGTGTGCATCCTCCTTCGGCGAGTCATGGTGAATTCGGTCGGAGAAGTGGCCAGTCTGTTAGTCCTTCGGATGGGACTTTAAGAAGGAGTTCCCGTGTTCAGCATCACACTGCGCACGTTAAAGAACACCTAGCTCCAGGTCCAAGACAGAGGGCTGGCAGGTTACATGAACACAGAAGCCACTTGGTATCACTCGCCGATACTCGTCGTCGGTTTCCTGCGGGTTGGCTGTGCCATAAACCGGCAGTGTCGGCAGTTGGGGAAGAAATTTTGAAAAAATGGAACCTGAAATGGTGCCCAGAATGCTCACTTTGTCAAAAAACAGCATTTTTTCACACAACCCACGGGTTGATTCAAAGCCCAACTTTGGCAGCTGTTGCAAAATTCTGAAACAGGAAAAAAAACTTTGAGATTTTGGATCGGGGGACTGGGATAGAACGGACTGAGGCAGAATTTTTTTTGTCGGCCTCTGTCCACTTATTCTGCCCCAGTCTCATTCTGCCTCAGTCCCATTCTGCCTCAGTCCCATTCTGCCTCAGTCCCATTCTGCCCCAGTCTCATTCTGCCTCAGTCCCATTCTGCCTCAGTCCCATTCTGCCTCAGTCCCATTCCCATTCTGCCTCAGTCCCATTCTGCCTCAGTCCCATTCCCATTCTGCCTCAGTCCCATTCTGCCTCAGTCCCATTCTGCCTCAGTCCCATTCTGCCTCAGTCCCATTCTGCCTCAGTCCCATTCTGCCTCAGTCCCATTCTGCCTCAGTCCCATTCTGCCTCAGTCCCATTCTGCCTCAGTCCCATTCTGCCTCTGTCCCATTCTAACCCAGTCCATTCTATCCCTGTCACCGGTCCCGTTTCTCTGTCTTTTCTCTTGACCTTCGAACGCCACGCATCTGGCAGACGTTTCCGCTCTTTGAGACAAAACAGGATTGGCATCAGCAGGACCGCAGGAATACACTGTATATATTCGTACCTTCGTCGGAGGAAGTTAAATTTAGTTTTTCAGCTGTTTTACATTACATCAAATTGGGATTGGCGCTTGGCTTGACTTGACTTCTCTTGGCTTTGGCTTGATTGAAAGAAGAGCAGCAAAGAAATCGAAAAATCTCTCTTCAAGGTCTCCTGCCACGAGCCAAACTCTCACCTCCACCTCTCTCACTGCCTCTCTCTCGCTCTCAGTGGCGGATCTCATCTAGAGTTCCGAAAATACCCAGTGGTAGGGTCGGGGGCTCCGGAAACGGGGTCTAGGCAGAATCCAAACGGGGTGATCCCCCATAGAGTCCTCCAGAGATCGAAGAAATTTGAAGTTCTTTTGGGGGGGGGGATAAATTTTCCGTTTACAGTCGCCGTAAAAATGCAGCAATTTTCTTCCTATGGAAAGGGGGCATCGGCACCGCCACACCCCCTGTATCCGCCTCTGCACATGTCCCAGTGGCTTCTATTGCCGAAAATTTAAATTTAACCGCTGTCTCTCCTTTCTCTTCGTCTCTGGAGCTCTTTCTGCCTTTATTCCTCTTCTGGTTCTCTCACTCCGTTTTCCTTTTCATACGTAGGAATACACCTCCTCTTTCTCTCTGAAACGTCTGCTCTTTCCAGGTGTCAGCTTTTTGGATGCGACTTTTTAGTCTCACGCCATTTCCAGTCCAGCCTGGTGCTATCATCGACGAGAAAATTCGCAACAATTATTGATACTACTGAATCTTGAATTTGAAATACATACCTACTTCGATCTTGCCGCAGTATATTTGGTAGGTACGAACTTGGTTTAATTCCATTTGTTTGATGAATCGCACGTTGTGCTGTGTCAATCTGACCTCTGTGCATGACCTCGTCTCCATCATTGGAAATTAACTTTCGTGTCTGAATAGTTCTGTTTTGTGATTCCTCCGTAAAAACAAGTGAAAAAACTCTGTTTCTGGAAAAGTGCGCAGATTCAGACCAAAAGTGCGTTCATATTCAGAATGGTCCGCGCCAAAAATCGCAGAAAAATGAAGGTGGCAGCGGGGGCAAGACAGTGGTGTCCAAATTGTTCAACATTCTGTGCCGGAATATCCGAGTCGTTTCATTTAAATAAGCGCGTATGGAGAACGGAAATTCCCGAAAGCGCTGGTTCGAAAATTGAGGCCCCCAGCTCAAAATCTCCGATTCCCGATTTTTGCACAAATTTGCACATCCCTGTCTGTAGAAAGGACCATTCTGAAAATGAACAGACTTTTTTGTGTTTTTATGTCCACGCAGGCAGCTGAGAGATCCGGCCACAGTGTCAAAGTTTGGACAGGAATTTTCCCGATTTGTAAACTTGGAGTGGAGATACGTCTCTCCAAAAGAGACATTTCAGCGGCCTCAAAAACTCAAATCGAACCATGAAACCCAAAACAAACTCTGGTATACAGGAGAAATTCCGAAAACTGTGACAGCTTTGTTTCAAATTGATCAACTTCGACCTACTGTTCACATCATTGTTTTTTATACGCTCTTCGGATTCATCTCCCTTTAGAGGACGTCACAAACCAGGGGTGGCGCCGGTATAGTCAGAAATTTATGACAAAATTTATTGATACAGACTCCAGCGGATTCTGTTGAGATTTTCCATTTTTGCCCAAATTCTGGCTTTAAATCCAACACTAGAAGTCTGGAAAGAAACTCATATTGAATTCCAACTGAACTGCAAGTGTACCATTTAGTTCCATAACATCACATCTCCAAAGGGGACCGTTGACTGGGGCAGAACGACCTGAGGCAGAAGCGGACTGAGGCAGAATTTTTGCATATTTGGAGGCTGAATTTTTTAATTTCTCCGGGTTAGGTTAGGTCAGGTTAGGTTTTGTTTTTGTTTGGACAGGTGTAAGCTACCACCTCCATGCAAAAACTCCCTCCAAAACTCCCTCCTTTGTCCAATTCTACCTCAGTCCACTTCTGCCTCAGTCCGTTCTATCCCAGTCCCCCGATCCCTCCAAAGGGCAAAAAACTGCGGTGCCCTTTTTGCCGATTACACTTGAATAACAACGACTCCATTTGTCGTGTTTACACGAGAAGTGATCTCTCCCAACAGACACGCAATTCCGCACTGAACAAAGATCATACTTCTTGTAAGGCAGAGTGGGAAAGCTGAAAAATCCGTTGACGTCGAGCGAATATCACGATCCCCAAATGTCTTGAGATGGTATTCTGGCGCCAAAGAATACCCTCTCACCAAATTTCAACAACTGCAGTTGATTCCATTTGAAGATATGATCCAAGCATGCTTCCGTGTGTTGAATTCGAATTTATTCACACTGAAATCATGGCTCCCTAAATTGTGGATTTTTAGAACTGTCAGTGCTGCTGTCTCCTGGTGTGCAGCGTCGGAAGACAAATGAAGAACACTTGATGATGCGTGCTTGGGAAAGCAACTCGGGACTGGTGCGAATTTGTATTTCGGTTAAAGCACTGGACGAATTGGACGAAATAATGGTTGTAATGCTTGGCTCATATCTTCAAATGGAAACGACTGTAGGTAGCCTACTTCAAAACAAACAGTCAAATACAGCAATGGATACAAAAAAAAACGGAAGTTGCTTCCGTTCAAAAAAACCTCCGTGAAATGGCGAGGACAGCAAGGAAGCATGACAGAGAAATACCCGATATCAAGATTTTATTGTCAGTCACAAAACATCTGACGTTCGCAAATTTAGATTCCCATGATCAAGCTAAAAACAGTTCCGGTCGTTCATAATTTTCTTTTCTTCAATATAACGTGCAAAGTTGCCGGCGTGACGAGCTTTGAATAAAGTCATGAATGTATGACTCTTGCGGCACGGTATAACTTCAAGAGCAAACTCGTTTTTTCTGAAGATACGTCAAAAAAGATCCGTACCGGATTTGAACCCAAGTTTTCGCCGTACAGCGGCGAGAAGATTACTTGTGCCAAAAGAACATGCCTTTTTTCGGTCTTTCAGGGAATACTGTGTTGCCTAAATTGTGAGGAATTCAGTTTAAAAACTGGCATTTTTGCCAGGAAACCTATGCGTTAAATCCATGATGGGAGACCAATATCGATGAGTTCGAGGTTTCCCCAAAAATCCAAAAACAATGACACCATGTGTGGCTCAATTAATTTTCTCGCCATGACGAACACCGACCCGATTTATACGACTTCCCGAAATCGTGAAAGATGTTCCATCATACCGGGATCTGTGCCAAATTTTTTCCGCACCAGGTCTCGGTTCGGGGATTTCATTCCCTTGTTCCACCGATTCGATGAGCCTCCGCACTCCTGCACGGGAGTCTTCGCTCGCGGATGCTCTTCAAAAAAAAAAAAAAAAAAAGAATGCTCGATTTTCTTCAAAACAATCAATGTCTCAGGTTGCATCAGGTGTCATTTGATGGCAATCAAGAAAAGGTTTGAAAAGACCTGGTTTTTCTCAGAGAGAGGTTTGCATTCGGTTCAGCTTCCACCACTTGTTCTCTCGTTCCAGATTCGGTTTTGCTACAACTACCAGTATTAGCTACTACTACTAGCTTCTACCACGAGTTCAGGATACTAGAAACAAATGTATGAAAAACTGCGAACGACATACATTGTAAATACATTCGTAAAACCAAATTCGTCTCTCTCAGGAGCCATTGATTTCGAAATCTCTAAAACCATTTCATGCGTGATTCCAATGCTTGAAGAGCCAAAGAGCAATCAAGTGGAGAAATGCAAAATCTTGCAGTAATATCCGTGTGTAAACCAATTACTTTACGCCAATCGTTTTAAACCTAGTCGTGTCAGCAATTTTTTGTCAGATTATAATGCGCACAAATGGGGATTGGTGCAGCAGACATGTCATTGAGATCCATTTCCAACATAATGGAACCGCCATGTGAATCTGCCTTTTAGTGCGTGTATATGCGATGCAAGTAATGCTACTGCATATTTTGTTGCCAAAATATGCAGTCATTTATTCGTTGGTTTTTACAACTTTCTGGTCTGCTTTTGTCAATGTAACACACACAAAAATCCGGCAGCAGGCGAATGAAATGGGTGCAAAGGTGGGCCAACGGTCCCGGATGCGATTTTACAAACCCTGCCGCGACTTTAGATGGCAGAGAGCGTTTTGTGCAAGAATGCTCGATTGGGGCCCTTCTTTTTTGATGCACAAGCTTGAGGATATACATATATATAAGTACATGGGGAGTTCAAGTCAGGATTAAAATTTGCTCCGGCAGCAAATGTTTGCCTCTTCCTCACCATTTTCAAAAGCGGCTGCGCAGGGTCAAACATTTGTTATCGGAGCAAATTTTAATCCTGACTTGAACTCCCCACGGTTATTATTATTATTACAGTATTTGCTGGCACGAGTCTCTGCAGTATAAAACAGTGTTTACTCAATTAGTTGTTTTGTTTGAAGCATTGGAAGCTCTGGCTTCATGCACAGATTTTGACGTCAGCTGAATGGTTCTTTCCAAATGGTGACGTCTGTGCACTTTGAATTTTAGTACAGAAGTGGATGGGGACACTGGGCAGCGATGCCAAAGGCTGTGGGGTGGAACTTTCAATCCCGAGAGCGCCGAAAAGGGCGTTTCCTTTTTATACTGCGCCGTGCGGCGCAAACTGGATTTTGGGAATCCATTGCCCATATAGGCTTGAAAAGCTTGAAAAATCTCCCAAGTCGCGGCAATTTTGAGTGACTGTGTTCATGATAAAACCCGGGGGCTTTATTAGAATTGGTAGATAAGTCCTGGGTTGCACAGGAGAGCGGAATTGTCCTGCATTGAGAAGTTCCGCACTAAAAAAGGAGAGACAAAACAAAGTAGACCCAGCATCGGTCTGCTGTGCAGAGTGGTGTAAGGCGTCGGATTGATGCGCTTGTACCCATCGCTATATACTTGGGATCCCGGGTTCGAATCCAAAATTTCCCTTTTTCTGGGCC